>CAKNYM010052569.1:90481-104583 GCA_932195095.1 Andricus curvator
CCCCCCCCCCCCCCCCCACCCCCCGTGACAGAAGTTTTGGTGGGATTGACGTTAGAACTGGACTCTCCACTATACGATGAATCACTACTTAACTTGGACATGATTTCGACTCGCAAAACAAATTTCGCGCATAAAGGTGGTAGTTGGGTGTACAATCTAAACATGAACAATACAAACAATAAAGTAGCCTCGGAATGGACTGAAATTTTGATTGATGAAATGCATACACACGGTAAACGTAAAGTTTGAGTTTTAGTCGATGAATGGAGACTGGGTGTTTGGAATGCTAGAGGAGTGAATGATCTTAAAGTAAGAGAACTACGAGAAACTATGCATGCTAGGAAACTAGATATTTTATGTGTACCTGAGAAAAAGAAAAAGGGATGCGAAAGTAGAAACATAGAAAATGGGGCGTTGAAAGGCGGTTTTGAAATATGGTCAGTAGTAGATAGGGAATCACATGGTAGTCAAGGGGTCGGTTTGATTATGAATGAAAAAGCAAGATATATGTATGTTCCAAAAATGACTTAGATAATTTTTTTTCTCCCCTTTTCAGATAGTTGGAAAAAAATCTTTCTGATTGTAGGATTTATTATAAAGATACGGAAATATACGCTGAAGTAAAGGAATTACCTTCCTCATTTTAAATCAAATACAACTTTAGTCATTTTTATCTGAAGAACATTGAACATAACATATGGTCGTTGCGAACTTTTGGGTTTCTATTATACGATGAACAGAAACGAGCGTGAAGCGCGAGGTTCACATGATGATCAAACCAAATATCGAGCGCGAAGCGCGAGTGTCGTGATGAGAATGTGTTCCTTAAGGACGATAGAACCTTAAGTAAATTAGTTCTTCTTTTTATGTAAAACTGACATAATTAAACCAAAAGCAGGTCATAACGATGAAGCTTACTAAGAGAGAATTAGCCCGCGAAGCGCGCAATAGCGAGCACACGAAGTGTGAAAACCTATTTGTCGTCTAGGTCCTAGACGACAAATGCGTCCGAGCGCGCAGCGCGAGGTGAATACATTACCGAGCGCGAAGCGCGAGATCCAACAGGTGCGCGTTAGGTATTTTTTGGAACGCGCCGTTCTTACAAGGGTTTTTTTGCAGATGGTTGCTTGTTTTTAAGCGCTGCTAACGCGATTCGATAGAGCGAAGTAATAGCTGGAAAGAAATGTCTTTTTTTTTTTAATTAAAGAATAAAAAAATTATGCAACTCTTTCTGAGTCAAAATTGGCGTTTTTTTGGGACACGCAATACATTTGACAAGAGTTTTTCTCGAAGGTGGTTGCTTCTTTTAGGATGTTCCTTTCTTGATCCAATAAAGCTAAGTAATAGCTCAAAAGAACTTTTTTCTTCAAAATAAAAAATGTATGGTATTTAAGTTAGACAGTTTTTGTGTCTCCTGTGTAATTCGAGTTTAGACTCTTACGCCTCATGCCCCGGGATCCTTCATATAAAGAAACAGAGTTTTTGGAATAGGAATGGATAGAAAGGGATATTTGTTTAAATAATTGTTTTTTCGCAAAAAGTCGGCTCTTTTTTCTAACAGAATCAAAATAGTGATTGTTGAAAACATAAATTTTGGTTATATTCTTGAATTGCTTAAGCATAAACAATGAATTACTAGTTATTTCCGGTATTTCATCGTGTTGTTCTAGAGAAATCCACTTTTTTCATTGTATAAATTTCACAGGTCAACAAAAATGACCTATGTTCCCATTGAATGCGTCATATCACTTTCTAAGTATTTTTTTATTCTGAACATGAATCTGCTCTCCATTTGTTGCCATCAAGTACAGTTTATTAGATTAGATGTGTTTTTAATGCAAATTTAAGAAAAAAATGTGCAATTTCTTTTTTTGGCTTACGAACCGAGTTGGAGGGATCGTTGCCTTTCATAGAAAAAAGTGATTTCAAACCAGGTCCTGTTTTCATCAATTTTACCTTATTTTCTATTCCCTTTTATTATTTATCTTATTCCTCTTTCTAATTATTCTGCCCTTTGGCCCTTCCTTTCTTGTTTTATCACTTTACTATATCCTTCTGCCAAAAATTATGTTCTTTTCTATCCCTTTCTATTCCTGTACATCCTATTTTATCCTGTTCCCCTATACAAGATGTTTAGTTTTCTATCTCATTTTATTACTTCACCTAATTTATTTTTTCAACTATTCTTCCCAAGAAATCTATCCATTTCTATCTCGTTTTATCACTTTTCACACAATAGCTCTGTTTAATAATTTTATTCCTTCCTACAACTTTGGATAACTTTATCTTATTCTTCTTGTAAACAATTCAATAACTTTCTACCCAGTTTTAGCCCATTCCTCCTATTATAAATTTTTATATTTTTCTATCCCCTTTCATCACGTTATTATATTCCTCTTCCCATAAGGATGAATTACCTTTAGTTACCTTATTCATTTTGCCATCCATTCTATCATTCTCTACCCCGGTTTATGTATTTCTATCCAACTTTACTTTCATTTAATTCTGTACCGTTCCGTCCACTTTTATCACTCCATCATATTCCTCTTTTTACAGTAATTCTATGCCTTTCTATCATTTCTATCCTTTTCCATCCCGTTTCATCCTCTTTCTTTTTGCCAGCTGACTTTAATATTTCTCATTCATTTGTTAAAAATTCTATCCTATTTAGGGGTTTATATCCCCGGGTAGAAACCCTTATAGTTTTAGTCGGATATTCGTCCGTCGTACTTTCTTCCAAGAAGTGGAAGTGATGGGAAGTGAGGGGATATTAGGGGACGGTTGTAGGGGAAGTATGGGGAAATTATGAAAGGGAAAGTAGAGGAAATTATGGAAGGGGAAGTAGAGAAAGTGATGAGAAATTAGGTAAGGGGAAGTAGGGAAAGTGAGGGGAAGTAAGGCATGGGGAAGTGAGAGGAAATAAGGCGTGGAGAAGTGAGGGGAAATGAGGGGAGGGTAATGAGGAAAGGTTGAGTGGGGAAAGTGAAGAGAAATAAGGGGGAGGTAAGTAGGGGAAGTGAGGGAAGAGAAAATGAGGGGAGGATAAGTAGGTAAAGTGAGGGGGAATGGGGAGGGAAAGTAGGGGAAGTGAGAGGGTAACGATGGGAGATAGAGTAGGGGATGTAGCGGAAGTGAGAGGAAATATGGGGACGTAGGGAAAGTGAGGGGTAACGATGGGACATGGTGTAGGTGAAGTAGCAGATGTAAGAGGCAATATGGAGACGTAGGGAAAGTGAAGGGTAACGATGGGAGATGGAGTAGGGAAAGTAGGGTAAATAGGGGAAGTTAGTGTAAGTGAGGGGAAGTAGGGGAAGTAGGGGAAATAATTAGAAATGAGAGAGAGTAGGGGAGGGTTAGTGACGATCGAGGAACGGAAGTAGAGGAAGGGAAGTATTAGCTGGGGAAGCGAGGAGAGGGGAAAGTGGATTAGGAAGAAGTTGGTGAAGTGGGTGCGAAGGGTAAAGTGAGGAGAGGATAAGTAGGGGAATGTAGGGGATGTAGGGGAGGAAAAGTATGGGGTGAGGTTTGAACAACATCCTAGGCTACGAAACTCTTTTCTGTAGGCGCGTTTCGCCTACTTTGACTAATTTGATATTGTCTTATTTCACTTTTTGCTCTTTCTATCCTTTTCTCTCTCATTCAATCACTTTAACCTATTTTTTAAAATGTTATCCTTTTCTATCCCATTTTATCATAATCCTCTACACAATATGACTGTTTCTATTTTACTATATTTCTCACTTATTTCTACAAAAATTTTCTCCTTTTTTTATTATATAATTTTTTAGTTTTTACTCTAATGTATACTATTTCTCTTCCTGAGTGATTAGTAACTACTTCCATCCTGTACTTATTCTTCTATTCCTATAATTTTGATCGATTCTATCTTTTTCTATACCCCTTTATAGTTTTATCCTGCTCTTCTTTCTAATAATTCTATCTCTTTCCATTCCATTTTATCACTTTATACTACTCATATTTCCTATTTAAATTTAAATAGGAATAGCATGAAGTTTCTTTTTTTCTTTCATTTCTGATCTCTTTCTTTTCTCTGTCTATGAGTTTTAACTTTGAACCATTTTTGCACAAACCTTATTAACTACTCGTTCAAAAATATATATTCTAATCTGCCTATCAATATTATTTGTATGGTGATAAGTTTATTATTAAATCCACATATTATTGAAGTTTAAATAATAATTTAAAAAGTTTTAAAATATGAATAAACACTGAAAAAATGGTCTAGCTGGATTTCGTCTTCTAAGAAAATATAGCTGTGTTACCTAAATTTTCAGCTGTGTTACTATTGTTACTGTGTTACTATTTTACTGTGTTATCTAGCTGTTTTGACTAAATTTTGCCACCTGGAATTTATCTAGATAAATTAGCTAGATAATTTCTAGATGACAAAATTTAGCTAAAACAGCTAGATATTTAGGTAACACAGCTATATTTTCTTAGAAGAAGAAATCCAGCTAAACGTCCAGCTGGTACATCTAAGCCATTTTTTTCAGTGAGGGAAATTTTGTTGCTCATTATTATAGTAAGTATGTTGCAAATGAATAAGATCTTAAGATTGACTAATATTTAAATAATCTCGATTATTAATTTTGAAATGATAAATTTTGCAGTGGATACATAAATATTAGAATGACTTGATTAAAAGTAACTGCAAATATGACTGACCATAAATTTCAATACATGTCTAATCGCGCATAAATAAAAGCATGACGGACATTTCCCATTAAAAAGATCATATACCGAGTGTTTACGCAAATAATTACGCATTATGATTCCTCTTGAATAAGTATTGACTAAGCCATCATAATTGACGTCAAAAATCTTTCCGCTTTCGTCATCCAGTTTATATGATTACAATAATAATATATAAATAATAATATATAAATACTAATATCTATTTTGTTACTATTATGTTTAAATTTAAATATTTAATTATTCATTCCTTATAGTTTTACTTATTAAAAATTAAATACTTTTCACAAATATTTATCAATGTATCATTAAGTTCATTAAGTGGAGGTTTAACAAACTCCATACATTATTGAATAAATTTTTAAATATGAACAATAATGAATAATTTCAAATTGGAAGCATTTGCAATTTTTTTAAACCATATTGAACGATTTTAGATTGAAAATGTACAAATTCAAAATATTTTAGATAAAGTAAACTTTTGCAAAAAGGACAATATTTTGAAAGAAATGAGCAGAAATTGAACTTCTGTAATTTCTGAATGAAAGCATTTAAAATTGAATAGTTTGCAATTGAAAATTTTTTCAACAGAGGCTCTGAAAATTTAAATATTTCAGAATAAAATCTTAAAAATTTGACAGTTTCATTAGAACAGAGTTGAAATTGTATAATTTCTAATTCAAAGCGCTCAAAATTAAACAATTTTATTTTTAATTGAAGAATCTCGAAATGGAATGATTTCAAATTTAAATTTCGAAAATAGGGCAATTTTAAAACGTTAAAAATTGAATATTTTCATATCAGAATTTTATAAATTGGATCATTTAAAATTCAAAAGAATTAAAATTGTATTATTTCTAATTAGAAAGGTTCAAAATTGAATAAATTTAAATTTAAATTTTTCGCATTTAAATAATTTTTAATTCGAAGCGATTAAAATTTGATCATTTAAACTGAAAATTAAATTGAATGTTTCAAAGTCAACAATGCTTGAATTCTACAATTTTAAATTTTTATTACATAAAAAAATGATAATTTTTCATTGAAACTGATCATACAAATTTTTCTAAAATCAAAAAATAAATTGACGTCATTTTCACCATTCAAAATAGAAAATTTGTTAATTATAAATCTTTAAAATTGAATTATTCTTAAAAAAGTTTTTAAAAAAGTAATTTTAAAATTTAAACAAATCCGAACTTTATTGAAAACTGAAACAAAAATATTTTGTTTAGCTATACATGTTTTTCTGTGGAATAGGGACATTTTCTAGTTTTAACATTTTTATTGAGTTGAAGGGAGAAAACTTCTGCGATTTGCACATTTTTATCAAAATAAAAAGGGGGAAATTTTTTATCATAAATTTTTTTCTGAATTGGAAGAGGGGCATTCTTTATTTTTAACATTTTTATTGAGTTTCAAGGGAGGCACTCTTGGTTTTTAATTTTTTCTGAATTGTAAGAGGGAATGTTTTTTTAACATTGTTTACAAGTTGAATCGGGTCAATTTTTGCATTCTTAACATTTGGATTGGGATGAAAAAAGATAATTTTTTACTTCATTTTGTTGAAGTTTTGAGTTTGAAAACTTAGTTTACATAATTTGAATGATTAAAATTTTGCAGTTTTGAATAATTAATTTAAAAACTGTTTTATTTCCAAGACCTCTTTAAAATTATTGATTTTTCAAAGCTTGAAATTGAAATTGTTAGTTTTTAAATCTCTTAATTTTTTATTGTTTCATCTATAACGTATTGAATTCAAATGTTATTCCCTTAAATGTTCCTTAAATTAAATTTGGAATTAATTAAGTCAAAATTGGAAAGTTTTTTATTTTTGTTTTTTTTTCTAGTTTTTTGTATTTTTTATTATTTTATATTTTATATTAATGATAAGCATTGCTGAACAAAAACTTGACCTTCAAAAATTAAGGTCAAAAATCAATTTAACTTGTTTCGAAATTAGGGTTCTTTTTTTCCTTGTTTTATCTGGAAAAAGCGTAGATTTTTTCGTTTAAGTATACCCCCAGGCTAAGAAATGAACATATTATTATTTTTTATTTGTGAAAATAATTCGGTAGATTTTGTGCGGATACCGTCTTTTTCAACAATTCATGACTCTCTTAATATCAATAAAAAATGGTTGTGTTCAATAATCTAAAGTGAAAATTAATGACTTGAAGATGAATGATAAAGCATTTTCATGCAAGGGGAACAACTTTATGCCGAAGACAATTTTATGAGATTTCAAACTGACTAATGAGAGGTTCAAGGTCAGGAATATCAGAGTTATCAGCCATAAGAGTGATTTTCTTCAAACTGAGGGAAATAATAGTGTTAGGTAGGCAAGACATTGTGGTAAAATAATTTTGAAAATATTTCAAAATTGTAGGAATTACGTCACTTTTAATTTTTTGAGGATTTTGTTTTTAAATACTACATTTCCGACATTTTTAAACCAATTTTAATCAAATTTATAGGTGTTATGTAGAATTTAGTACCTTTTTTCTATAAAAGTTTAGAAAAAAAGTCAAAATTTCAAGTAAAAAAATGTCAAAAAATTTTTTATTTGATTTTTTGTTTTGACCCGTGCAGCAGCCGGGTCAAGATGCATACAGCGAACATAGTCATAGATGTTTATGAACTCTTTTATAAAACAGCTGAATTTTCAACAAACAAACAAAATTTTAATAAAATAGTTTAATTTTCAACCAAAGAGATCTTCAACCGAAAAAATGAGTTATTAACAAAATAGCATTTTTAACCAAAAGAGATGAATTTTCAAACCAAAGAGACAAAGTAGCAATTAAGAAAGATTTTTTAGTCACGCGAGAAAACAAATTTCAACAACATCGTGGAATTTTCAAACGCAAAACCCAATTTTCTACAAAACAGTTGAATTTTCAACAAAAAAGATAATTTTCAATTTATTTGGGGAGTTTTCTATAAATCAGTTGAATTTTCAACACAAATTCAACTGATAAAGTTGAAAATTCAACTGTTTTCTAGAAACTTCGCATTTTTTGTTTGAAAATTCTACAATTTCGTTGAATTTTTTTCTTTCTTGTCTGAAAAATCTTTTTCAGTTGCAAATTTCTCTCTTTAGTTTGAAAATTCATCTCTTTTGGCTAAAAATGCTACTTTGTTAATCATTCATTGTTTTGGTTGAAGATTAATTTCTTTGGTTGAAAATTAAACTATTTTATTGAAAATTATCATTTTTGTTTAAAATTCAACTGTTTTGGAGAAAATTCGCCTTTTTGGTTTGGAAATTCCACAATTTCGTTGAATTTTTTTTGTCTGAAAAATCTTTTTTAGTAGCAAATTTGTCTCTTTGGTTTGAAAATTCATCTCTTTTGGTTAAAAATGCTACTTTGTTGATAATTCAGTTTTCCGGTTGTAGATTCATTTCTTTGGTTGAAAATTGAACTATTTTATTACAAATTATCTTTTTTGTTTAAAATTCAACTATTTAGTAGAAAATTCGTCTATTTGGTTTGAAAATTCCACAATTTCGTTGAATTTTTTTTTTAGTAGAAAATTTGTCTCTTTGCATTGAAAATTCATCTCTTTTGGTTAAAAATGCTACTTTGTTAATAATTCATTTTTTCGGTTGAAGATTCATTTCTTTTGTTGAAAATTAAACTATTTTATTGAAAATTATCATGTTTGTTTAAAATTCAACTGTTTAGTAGAAAATTCGCCTATTTGGTTTAAAAATTGCACAATTTCGTTGATTTTTTTTTGTCTGAAAAATCTTTTTTAGTAGCAAATTTGTCTCTTTGGTTTGAAAATTCATCTCTTTTGGTTAAAAATGCTACTTTCTTAATAATTCAGTTTTTCGGTTGAAGATTCATCTCTTAGGTTAAAAATCAAAATATTTTATTGAAAATTATATTTTTCGTTGAAAACTCAACTGTTTTACAAAACAGTTCATAAACATCTATGACTATGTTCACTGTATGCATCTTGACCCGGCCGTTGCACGGGAGAGTGGACGTGCACCAGCGACCAGAAGAGGCTACAATGTTTTTTTTAATGAAAGGTAAAATCATAAAGAATAATTTTTACACAAAAAATTAGAAATAAATACGAATAAAAACGAGAAATAAAAAAAAATGAACATTTTTTTACTTCAAATTTTAACCTTTTGCTACATTTTTATAGAAAAAGGGTACTAAATTCTACATAAAAAAAATTCAAAGTAACGTAATTCCTACAATTTTGAAATCTGTTCAAAAATATTTTACCAAATGTCTTACCTACCTAACACTATTATTTCCACCAGTTCAAAGAACATCGCTCTTATGGCTAACAAATCTGATATACCGAAACTGGAATCTCTCTAATACTGATTACTATAAAATAATAGTAATACCTCACTAATATAAAAAGTCGCGAGACAAAAAACACGCGAAACCGAGCAAATCATAGGAGCTCAATGTGGACAGTATAAATGAATCGTAGATTATTATATAAAATAATTGTAGTTAATTTATATAAAATTTTAGCATACATCCTTCTTAACTAGTCTTTCCTGGTAGCTATTAATAGACATGGGAATACCCTGCAGGTGGGTTTGCAATTTATACCTAAATGTACTTTACAACAACAAAAAACAAGCAAAAAATTAGTAATTAGAAATCCCAAGAAACTTAAAGGAAATCCGCCATCAAGATTTTCCTGGAGAATATAAAAAATGGGAACTTTTTATGACAGGCACTTGATACAGGAATGTATTATATCGTTCTTCACTGCGGGAATCTCAATATTGTCTCCTTTTCCTGTATACAAAAAATATGGCATTACCTTATGCTGAATCAACTTTAATATAATTTATTTTCCTCATTTTCTTACATATTTAATATATTTGTTATATATTTTCTTAGTCTATAGTTTTTTTTCTCTCAATTTTAAATTAATTAGAACATTGTGCGCGCTACGCAAGTACTATAGTTACCCTTTCTTAAAAAAGAAATCGGTTCATTTTCCAACATTTTGTTATAGATTTTACAGAAAATGTTATATGATTTGAAAACGTTGTATATGGTTTACAGAAGTTCCTTTATCGTAGCGAGCAGATTAATTATTTTTCATATTAACAAAATATGTTTTGCCGCGTGTGGAATTATCCGACACAGTATTTTTAATATTTTGTTAACATTTAAAAAACATGAAAAAATACATTTTCAAGGTATCACCAGGTAAACTATTCATCAAAGTAGAATAGAATTCGACTATTTGAATTTGATTCGAATTTTTTGTAAGATTATATTTACCACGTTTTCTATCAAAGTTGTATCTTCAAAGTTCAACGGTAAGAAAATTGTAACATTCATGTGCATGCGATGCAACTGAGAAATATTCAAAATCTATAGTGTAACATTTTATTTTATCAAGACAAACGCATAAAACAGTGTTTCAATTTACATTTGACACGAGCATAATTAAGTAAATCTATTGTTAATTAACAGTCAAAATGGTATTTTTTAAATAAATAAAAAGAACCATTTTTCTGTATTTTCATTGCATTATTTACATTTAAATAATAGTTTTGAAAATAAAAATTTACCACAGACAGTTATTTTTTGCTAGCTCTATTGAAAATTTGAGCTTCTCTTTATACCTTTATCCTTTAAAAGTTGACACTTTAGAGAAAAAACCTTTTTTTTGGTTCAAACTTCAACTACTTAGCTGAAAGTGGAACTACTTTGATAAAAGTTTTTTTTTTGTTGATGATTCATCATTTTAGTTAAAAACACTTCTTTGTTCAAAATTTAACTATTATGTTGAAAATTGTTTGTTGTTGTAAATTATTATTTTTTCATTTTGTTGAAAATTCATCTATTTTGTTAAAAACTTGTCTTTTTTTGGTAGAAAATTTATCTTTTGGGTCGAAAATTCAACTATTGGGTTGAAAATTCATTTTTTTGGTTGAAGATTTATTATTTTAGTTGAAACCTAATTTCTTTGCATAAAAATTTAACAGTTTTGTTGAAAATTCGTTTCTTGTTGTTGAAAATGAATTTTTTTAAAGAAAATTTAACTCTTCCATGTTTGATTTAACATTTTATTTATCTTCTTTAATTGAAAATTCAGCTATTAGGTTCAAAATTTCTGTATTTTGTTGAAACATTGTCTTTTGTGGTAGATTATTAATCTTCTTGGGGACTAATTCACCTCTTTGGTTGAAAATTCATTTTTTGGGTGGAAAATGTAACTATTAAGTTGAAAATTCCTAGCTGCCAAAATTCAAAATTTGGTTGAAAATTTATGTATTTCGTTAAAAATTAATCTTTTTTGGTAGAAAATTAATCTTTTTTGGTAGAAAATGAATTTTTTCGATAAATATTCAATATTTTTTGTTGAAAATTCATCTGTTTGGTTGAAAATTTAACTATTTTGTTGAAAATGTATCTATTTTTAAGATTATTTGTCTTTTTTTGGTAGAAGATTCATCTTTTGGATTGAAAATTAAACTATTGGGATAAAAATTCATTTTTTGGTTGGCGATTCATTATTTTATTTAAATATTTATTTCTTCGCTTGAAAATTTAACTATTTTGTTGAAAATTCCCTTTTGTTGGTTGAAAATTAATTATTTTTTATTTCAAATTTATCTTTTTGAGTAAGTTTTGGTCTTCAAAAGTCGTTATTTACATTTAAATAATACAATGAGAATGTTTAAAAATGGTAATTTATCACCTGTTGCAAAAATACAACTTTTGATTGATATTTGACAATAAAGTTACTTTTGCTCATGTCAAATACAAATTTTAATTCTGCTGGGTAAGTCTGGCTTTGGTTAAATAACAAATTTTACACAAGTAAATGTTATATATTTGTCAGTTTTACTATGCACACAAATGTGACATTCTTTCTCACAGCCCTTCAACTGAAAATTTCGAGATTTTCGCGACACACCTATTTTTTAGAAAAGGATTTTTCGATTTTTGCGCCGCCTATTTTTTTCATTCTCATTATGTTTTTTCCCTTTCATTGTTAATTAACAAACAATTTTAATATAACGTTAAAATTCATTAATTACAAAAAAATATTGTGATAACGTTATAAAGACTTCAATATCGGTATAATTAGGCTAGTATTTTAATTTTACTCCATATCATTCTGTAGAAAAATATCTATAAAATCAAAGTCTTTTTTACAATTTTTGAAATTACTACTACCCCCAAAATTATTCTACTACTCTACTCTAGAGAAATACATAACCAAATCTGCGGGTCATTATAGTAAATAAATAGCACTATTTACTAAAATATTGAGTAGAAAAAATTTTCTCTTTAAAATTAACTTCAGGAAAATAAAACATATAAAGTGATTACAGAAATCTGTACTAATAATTAAAAAAAAAAACAGAAATAGCCAGGGACCGCCAAAAAGTACCGAATCTTTTGTTTTCTTTTATTACGCTTTGACAGATTGGAACAAAATTAAAAATGAAATAATGAAAAAAATATTTTTTATAATTACGTGTAATTAAAAACTGTCTTTAAAATTTGGGTATTTTGAATAACGTAACCTAAATTGAGTGAATATAGTTACGTTTCGGCAGTATAAAAACAGAACGAAAATCAAGAAAGTATTTTTTTTTCGTTTCTGTCGGATTCCTGGAAATAGGGCGCTACGCGTGCTTATAACATTTTTCTCATTTTGATTTTGATATTTTTTTATCTGTTATTGTGTATTCTACTCACGATAAAAATTATCCGACTTCGGAAAATTGTAGTTGTCAATATTGTTTGCAACGTTTTTATCTAACTTCAGATAAAAAAATATCTCTGGGATTTACTGTGCTAATTAACATTGACTTTCATACAATTTTAATGTAATTTTAATTTTGATTTTAGCTTCAATTTTACATTCAACTTTTACTTTAATTTTAGTTATAATTTTAATTTAACTTGAATCGGCTATTAGTAATCTGTAAACAGATCACTTTCAGTGAAATAGATTTTATCCCAGCAGGAATTAAAAGAAAAGAAATAAATTAATAATTTAATTTGGGGTTTTATATCGTGATACGATGTTCTTAAGATACATACACTCAACAAAGATCCTTTGTTTCAAAGAAAAAACAAGTTTAAAAAAATTCTTTATTCCACAATGATTTTTTTATTTTGTAGTCAGGACCTGGAGGCTTAAGAACTTATAGGTTCCTTTCCTTACCCCGTTCAGGTTCAGACCCAAACCCTTAAGAACATAAAGGGTCCGGATTCGGACATGCACCCTCAAGAATTTAAAAAGTCCGAGTCCGGATCCGAACCCTTAAGAACTTAAAGGGTCCGGGTTTGTACCTTGACACTTATGAACTTATCGGTTCCCGTCCGGACTCGGACCCATAAGAATTTAAAAGGTCCGGGTCTGGACCTGAACCTTTAAGAATTTAAAAGGTCCGGGTTTGGACCTGGGACTTGAAGAATTAAAAAAGTCCGGGCCCGGACTCAAACCCTTAAGAAATTAAAGGGTCCGAGTTTGTACTTGGACCCTTATGAACTTAAAGGTTCCGGTCCGGATCCGGACCTTCAAGAACTTAAAGGGTCCGGGTTGAGACCTGTACCCTTCAGAATTTAAAAGGTTCGCGTCCGGACCCGAACCCTTAAGAATTTAAAAGGTCCGGGTTCGGTCCTGGACCCTTAAGAACTTAAAGGGTCCAGGTCCGGAGCTGGACCCATAAGAATTTAAAACTTCCGGGTCTAGACCCGACCTCTTATGACCTTAATGAGTCTGGGTTCGGTCCTGGACCCTTAAGAACTTAAAGGGTCCAGGTTAGGAGCTGGACCCTTAAGAATTTAAAACGTCCGTGTCTAGACCCGACCCCTTATGACCTTAATGAGTCCGGATTCGGACCCGTACCCTTAAGAACTTAAAGGGTTCGGGTTCGGACCAGGATCCTTAAGAATGTAAGAAATATGGGTACGGGCCCGGACCCTTAAGAAACATTTTAAACTCCGGTCCAACCTAAAAGGTTCCGATCCCTGATAATTTTTTGCGTGTGTAACATATGTTTGCTTATATGAAAAAAAGGAATGGCAATTCAAATGTCTCGGGTCGAAAGTAACTAAATTGTAATCACTCAGCGAATAAATTGTCTTGGAACAAAAGCATCGTCCTCATGCGTGTTTCTTTTCGAATCCACGTAAATATCTTTCTTACACAATATGAATCATTTGACTGGAAGATTACATCAAGTTTGTCGCAAACGAATAATGTTTGCCGTAAAAAGATTCTTTTTAAGACAAGTGAAAATCCACTTAACCTTAAATTTCAGAGGAAATTCCATTTGTGTGAAGAGAGATACTTTTGAAAAAGAGGGCATTTCTCTGAGTGGTTAAAAACACATTGCTGAAAATATTTTTTTTAATTACATAACA
>CAKNYM010052569.1:104683-115311 GCA_932195095.1 Andricus curvator
CCCCCCCCCCCCCCCCCCCCCCCCCCCCCCCCCCCCCCCCCCCCCCAAACAAACCATTTTTTACGACTTTTCACATAGAAGAGGGGTGAAAAATTTGGCAAAAAATGTGTTACGTGTATGACCCTCAAAAAACGTTTCAAACATAAAAGGCATACGCATGTTCTTAAAAATAACAAAATTCCATTTTTCGGTCCAACCATGCATGATACGAAATAATGTTATGAGCAAAATACTTCATCTCAAAAAGATCTAAAAATTTTCTTCAGGCTATTTTTTAATAAAACACATCGACTTGTCTGTGAAAAGTTTTATTAAAAACAAAAGAAATCCATTTTCCGGTCAAGCTATGCAAGATACGAACCATGGAGAATAGACATAAGGAGCCCAAAGTCCTGTACATTGACTTCACCAAAAACGAGCATTTTTCTGTCGGATGTACAATAACGCATCGAAATGCTAGATCTTCTCGAGCGCGGCGCTAGTGTGGTACGGGTAACGATGGCCGCCGTCATGGTCCGTGTAAATATAACCTGTGATATAACCCTAATCAAAAATACAAAATTCCTAAATGACTAAAACAATTTTTTAAGACATTTAAAGGATATTGAAATGTAAAAACTGTTATATTCACGTGGAAGTCCGATATCAGTTCTGTGATGTGTATGCGTACAAGATTAAAAACTGATCAGTTATATCCTTATTGTTTTCCACGTTTGTGCAATAAATCTGAAGTACCTACGACGTCCATTGCAGGATCACTTCCATTACATAGAATCACCGATATTTCGAGATAAGTAAAATAAAATTTCTCCGTTTTAATAATAATTTACACATTTCTATTAAAATCACATTGGTAAATAATGTAAGATGTCAACATATACGGCGGCCATTTTTCTCCGTGCAACACTAGCGCCATAACTCGGGCAGTATTGTAACCCTTTTTATACGACAAAAATTTGCTTATTTTCGGTTACATTACTTTGGTCTCCTTATGTCTATTCTCCATGATACGAACAAATGTTGTCAAGAAGCATTGATAACCTTAAAAATATCTACAAATTCTATTTAAGCCATTGTTCAATAAGACATATTTTTTGTTCTATTTGCAAGAAATAATATTAAAAATAATATATGATAACATGCCCATGATGCGGGCCGCTTTTTTAAATGATATTATAATAAAAAAATTCCAAAAAAAGTGCAGGAATATTTTCAGCTTAAGCATTTAACATTTATTTTTTTTTGTCTATACTTGGTCTAATACTTTGTTGAAAGTTAAACTACTTTATTTAAAAATTTAGTTCTTTCAAATAATATATCACTTTAGTTGAAACCTTATTTATGTGGTTGATAATTGAACTACTTTGTTGAAAATTAATTTTTTTAACTAAAAATTTATCTATTCCATTTATGGTTAAAAATTTATCTTTTCCAGTTGAAAGTTCAACTATATGTTTTAAACTTCATGTATTTTGTTGAAAACTCGTCTTTATTGGTAGAATATAATTTTTCATGTTTTTGATTCAAATTGAAATATTTTTCAGTTGAAATAGCAATTATTATATTTCAAATTGAAAATTCATCTTTTTTTATTGAAACAATTTTTATTCGTTTTTTTATGGTTGAAATTTAATTGTTGTTAATTAAAAATTGAACTATTTCTTTTTTGGTTTAAATTTTTTTTTTTTAGTTGCAAATTCAACTAGGGTGGGATGAAAGTCGATCTGCTTTGATGAAAATTCATTATTTTGGTGCATGATTTATTTGAGTTGGATATTCAATTTTTTGGTTGAAAGTTCATGTCATTTCTTGAAAATTCATCTTTTTTTGGGAGAATATTTATCTTCTTCGCGGAAAATTTTTTTTTTCAAAATGAAACTACTTGGTTGAAAGTTGAACTGTTTTTTAAATAATTTATTCTGTTCATTAGTGATTTATAATTTTTGTTGAAAATTCATCTGTTTGTTGAAAAATTAAATTATTATTCTTAAAATTCAACTTTTTTTGGTTGAATATCAATCTTCTTGGTTGAAAATTAATCTTTTTTGGTTAAAAATTCAACTACTTGCTTGAAATTTGAATTACATTCTTAAAAATCCATTTTTTCATTTAAAGATTTATCATTTGAGTTGAACGTCCATCTCTTTGTTGAAAATTTAACTATTTTGTTGAAAATTAGTTTTTTTTGTCTTGAAAATCAATTTTTTTATTGAAAATTTAACTATTCCCTTTTTGGTTGAACATGGAGACCTTTTTTAGATGAAAATTCAACAGATCGGATAATTTAAAATGACTGATTACATCAGTGAGTCAAATTTACTGTTTTCAAAAGTCACTTTTGACTGATTTATCAGTCGTCGAATTCGCATTATTTGAATCAGTCAAAATTGACTTCGAACCAGCCATTTTTTATTGAATCAAAATTAGAGTGTACAATGATCCTATATTAAGTACAAAAAATATAATCTTACCTAAGAAAGGGAGGAGGTCTTATAAATCTTAATACTAATTCGCGCTTTATAGGGAAAAATCCTTGGTTCGACTGGACATGCTTCAATGCCAAAAGAAAAGCTGAAAGTGTGTAAAAGGCCAGGGTTCGCGCTGGAGGATATTAAAAAATTTAATTTAGATGAAAAAGCTTATAGCTCACTGTTGATCTTCAAGAAAATTTGGTATGAGAAGACCTTTCAAGAGGCTTTTGCATCTTCCAGAGGGACGACGGAGTTTTAAAGAGCAGTTAATTTCTTTAAGCCTGGACTTGCACAGAGTAGTAACATTGAGTGCAGTTCCACCGACCGAGCTTAGGCGGCGTGGCGTCGCTTATACGTGAGTAGCGCGGCCCATCCAGTCGCTTAGAGGTGGAGGGGATACAGAGATTGAAAAAAGACCGCTGATGCTACCTCGCTCACTCCTATGTATCCCCTCCACCTCCAAGCCGCTAGATAGGCCGCGCCACTCACGTATAAGCGACGCCACGCCGCCTAAGCTCGTTCGGTGGAACTGCACTCATTGACATTCAATCATGGCAACCTTCTGCGAATACGTTGTATCCTCCTAAAATGAACGCTGTTATCCGTAAATGATGTCCGTAAATGTAAAATGGGGAAAGCCCCTGGACATGATGGTTTCCCCGCCGAGTTTTACCGAACTTTACCCGAATTAGGGCTAGGCTCCCTGGCGAAAGTATCGGATAGGAATTCCTTCCGAACCAATCCGAAGTCATCCGAATCATTCCGGAATCTGTATCCGAACCAATCCGAGTTGATTCGAACCAATCAGGTTCAGTCCGAATAAATCCGAACCAGATTTTCAATCCGAACGAATCCGAACTCCGATTGACCTGAAACGATTTTCAATCCGAATGAATCCAATTCAATCCGAACTCGGATTCATTGAGATTGGAAATTCAGTGTTTATCAATCCGAGTTCGGATTGATTCGGATTCATTTGGATTGAAACTTTGGTTCGGATTGGTTCGTTTTGCAGTTCGGATTGAGTCGGATTAATCTTTAAACGATTTGGGTCAAACGAAATGTAGAACTTTTTTCGGATTGGTTCGAAATGACTTGGATTGATTCGGATACAGATTCCGGAATGATTCGGATTGATTCGGAAGGAATTCCTATTCGATACTTTCGCCAGGGCTATCTTAAGGGTCTATTCAGGAGGATCTGGAAGACTGAGGAGGTTCCCCCTTCTTGGGTAACTATTCTCACGTCCATGTTATTCATGAAAGGTCATACAGAGGATCCGGGCTCTTACAGAGATATTGCGCTCGTGAATGCTATTGAAAAAATATTTACACGGATCCTACTGGATAGGCTTGTTGAGTGGACAAACGTTGCGAATCGTATACCCGAATTTCAGGCAGGTTTCAGGGCTTCCAGAGGCTGTATGGACCATATATTTGTTCTAAACTCTATTATTCAGATTCATCTCTCCACTCCTGGACGTAAGGTTTTTGCATGTTTTGTTGATTTTAAAAGGGCCTTTCCTTCAGTCAATCACGAACTTCTTTGGTCTAAACTATTGAAACTGGGCATTAGCATGAAATTCATTAAGATAATGAAAAGCCTTTACGATGCAGCTAAGATGTCCATCCGTACACCTGAGGGTCTCACTGACCCAGTGGACGAGACTTGCGGGGTTCTCCAAGGGGAACTTTTTTTTATTCTGTTGATTGGAAACCTGGAATATTTTTTTCGGAATCGGGGAGTAAGGAGGATCTCTATCAATCATTTGATGGAGATTATCTTGCTGGCATATGCCGATGATATCGTGATGCTTGCTGACTCTCGTATTGAGCTTCAGAGGAAAGTTAATGTAATGGCTGAGTATTGTGACCTCAATCTTTTGAAGGTTAATACGTCAAAGATCAAGACCATGATCTTTCATAGAGGAGGACACCTAGGATTGCGGGTTTCACTTTCAATGACACGCAGCTCGAGGTGGTGAGGGAATATAACTAGCTGGGGAAATCATTTTCGAGCTCTAGTACCTTTGCACAGGCTTCTAATAAAAGAATAGCTGCAACAAGGATAGCCACGGGGGCAACTTTTCAAGTTCTGCGGAACTCCAGAGCAGAGTCTTGGCACTCAAAACTGATTCTTTTTCAAAGTCTCGTAGCCAATGTTCTGCTCTATGCCGTAGGAATTTGCGAACTGAGATACTGTGAGGAAGTCGAGGTCATTCAAACCACTTTCTTCAAGAAAGTGCTTGGGCTTCCTGCTTACACTCCAGATTATGCTCTGAAACTAGAGCTAGGCAGAGTCCTAGTTACCTATAATATCTTAAAAATGGCATTGAACTGGTTGGAGAGAGTTCTGGGCATGGGAGAAGAGAGACTGCCTAGAATTTGTCTGTTACGGCTGCAGACCCTGGCAGATTCGGGTACTGCTGTTCTAAAATTTAACTGGGTTTTACAGGTTAAAAATCTGTTATTGTTGTGTGGACAAGATGACCTGTGGCCTGGCTTGGATTTGCTGTGCCTACAGGCATGCAAAGAGACCATTTTTTGTTCAAGTTTGCCAGAGTTCTCACGCAATTGCGTCTCATGGGTGCCGTAAGAGGGAGATTTTCGGTGGGAGAACTTAGTTTTTGTTTCAGTTAGGTGCAACTCTGTTCAATTTGTAATCTGGGAGTGACGAGACTCTTTTTCATTTACTAGTAGAATGCCCCATGCACAGAGATGTTCGAACATCGTTTTTTGGGCCCGTGATCGTCCTTACAGCCTCTGGTGCCTTCTGGATATCGCTTCTAAACTGTCCACATAAAAAAGAACTATGTCGTGTTGCAATGTATCTGCTTGGAGTCCTAAAAGTCAGGAGCCTTATCATGTCTTCCTAGCGTAAGAACACAGAAAAAACTAAGAATAAAATTTGTTGCAGGAAATTTTTTAGAGCAATAAAGTTTTTTTCAGCCAACTTCGCGTCTTTCAAAATACATGTGTTTGTCATGGAAAAACAAAAGAAAGTTTAACCGATATTTGTGTAAAGTTTATCCTATGAAGTTAATTTTTGTTGCAAAGAATCTTTTGGTCGGAAATCGATGTAAAGTTTATCTTCTGTTTTTTCTGTGAAGTTTATTTGTTTGTAAAAACTAATTAACTAGACGTTCATATTTCACCTTCTTTGCACAGGTCTTAGAACCTAAGCAAATATCGCAGCAGATTATCACATATGTATTTATATATCTATATATTACGCTTGTATCTCATGCTGTTGTTAAATAGATAATAAATATAATAATAGGGGGTAGGGGGTCTAAAATTTCATAAATCATCCTTACGTAATTGAGTGACGTGGTTGAAATTAAGGGTGTACACTACGTACAATCAATCTCAAAAGTTGCCAATCTTAAAAATGATTGATCAAATAGAAAAAATAAATCTATAATTAATTTCTGCAAATATTTACGGAGGCTTCTAAGCGTACTTTAGAAGACATTGTTTCGGTTGAAATTGTTTATTTAACCGTAGTTATTTAGAGTTTCAGTTTTTGCTTTCTTTTGAGGAACGTTACAATTCTTATTTAATCCTATTGATCAAGGCCCTACAATTTTATTTAGATGGTGTTTCTTAAAATTTGAACTATCATTATTTATAACCATAATAAAGAATTGTAACTTTTCCCTAAAGAGCAAGAAAAAACTAAAACTCTAAATAACTACTGTTAAATTAATAATACACTCAACTCCCGATATAAGCACGGTTTCGGGCATGGCTTGCAGTGGCCTTCAGCCTAAATCGGCGACATCCAAACGTAAACATGGAGGGCCGCATGTACCATTTCTGTTAGATTTGGACGCATGCTAACAGCTTGCGCAATCTTGCGAAACTAACGCGCTGAGAGTGCGGCCCTCATACCGCTTGTCACGATTGACTGAGCAGCACCTCTTTGCTCCCGCGGCTCCCCTCATCATGAAACTGTTGAGAAAATCAATTCTCGGGATAACTTAAACCGGGGGTGCTTATATCGCAAGTTGAGTGTAGATCTTTTTTTGTCGATTTTATAAATCATTTTCAAGATAGGCGACTATTTAGATTGATTATATGTAGTGTACATCCTTAATTGATAATACATTTAATATTGTGAAATTGATAATCTTACCAATGTGTGAGTGCCAAAAATGAGTCCCCTCAGTGGCAGCTTCGTAGTGATAGCGAAAAGTGTTTCCTGGTAAAATCGGACACTGAGTGACGAAAGGCACTCCATCCATGTATGGTGTTGCCCGATGATGTTGTCCATGCCAGTGCATGGTGGTGCTTTCCGCTGACATCATGTTTGTTACGTCCACTATTACTCGATCACCTTTACACACCTGTAATTAAACGACGAAATCTTGTACACCTTTCTCTTCTCCAAGAAATTCTCATTTACGTAAATAAACAAAGATAAGACTTTTACCAATGTACTCTACAAGTCATATGAGTACCTACGTCCTACATCCTGATCACGCGAAAATTATTGCACATTCCTCATTCAGAGTTCACGTATTTTTTCCATCAAACTCTCGAAATTTTAAGCCAAAAAGACGAATTTTCTCCGAAAAAGTTAAATTATTAACGAGAAAATATTAATTTGAAAAAAGTTAATTTCTAACCAAACAGTTGAATTTTCTAGTGATCTCGAATTTTCTTGAAATTGTCTCGAATGCATCACTAGCATTTTCTACCAAAATAGTCAAATTTTCATCCCAAAAAGATGAATTTGCAAACAAGAATCTTATTTTCTACCAAAAAATTTAAAGATTCAACCAAATACATCTAAAACACATCAATTTTCAACGAAAAAAATATCGTATTTTGGACCAAAAAGATGAATCTTCAATCAAAAATAAAGTTTTAACAAAGTAATTCAACTTTGAATCAATTAGTTCAACTTTCAACTGATGGTTAGTTGAATTTTCAACTACATAATAGTTGTAAATGAGCTATTCCATGTCAAATCAGCAGAATGATGAAAATTCTAGTATCCCTTCTCTTAGGTGTTGTAAGAAAAACCCCTAAATAAATTTTGACAGTTAATTTGAATTATTTTATTTTTCTATATTTTAATTTTAAGTTATTTTTCGACCTTATATTCAAATTTTTAAGCCAAAAAAATTACTTAAAAATAAAATAGTTAGATTTCCAATTAAAATGATGAACCTTCAACGAAAAAATAAATTTTCAACAGCGTAGTTAAATTTTCAATCAATGAAGATGAATTCTCTACGAAAAATGTAATAGTTGATATTTCAACCAAAAAGATTTAGATTTTAAATAAACTACCGTTAAATTCAACTAAAAAACACGACTTTTCAATAAAATAGTTGCATCTTCAATAAAATTAGATTAATTTTCAAAAAGAACGTTTTTTTAGTCAAGAAAATTTTTTTTTTAAATTAAATTGTTGAATTTTCAAGCCAAAAAGACCAATTTCCTAATAAAAGTTTAATTTCAACCCAAAAATATGAATTATTAACAAAAAAGTTGTTTTTCAATCAAGAAGATTATTTTTAAACAATATAGTTGATTTTTGAACCCCAAAATATGAATTTTAAAGAAAAAAGTATAATATACGGAGTACTACGAAAAAGTTGAATTATTAAAAATAAAATATTAATTTTTAACAAAAAAGTTCATTTCTAGCTAAATAGTTAAATTTTCTACCTAAATAGTTAAATTTTCATCTAAAAAACATCAATATTTTACCAAAAATAAATAAGTTAATTTTTCAGTTAAAAAAATTAATTTTCAATCAAAAAAATAACGAATTTTTAACCAAAATTCAAAACAAATGAATTTTCAACCAAACAGTTGCATTTTCAACAAAATGGTACAATTTTTAACCGAAGAAATGAATTCTCAACCAACAATATAATAGTAGACTTTCAAATTAAAAATAATTAACCTTCAACGAAAAAAGATGACTTTTCTACCAAAGATGCATGTTCAATCCAAAAGAACGAATTTTCTATCCAAAAAGAAAAAAAAGTTGAATTTTCGACAAAAAAGATGACTTTTTTACAAAATAGTTAAATTTTAAACAAAATAATTAAATTTTCAACCAAAAGAGATGAATTCTCAAACAAAAATATAATAGTAGACTTTTTAATTAAAAATATTTGAAGACTTAAAAAGATAAATTTTCAATTCAAGAGGACGATTTTTCTATCCAAAAAACGAATGTTCAACAAAACTGTTGGATTTTCAACCAAACAAGATGAAATCTCAACAACAAATGTTATAGTTGATATTTCAACCAAAAAATATTAAAATTAAAAATAAAAAACAGCTCTATTCAACCTAAAAAGACGAATTTTCAACAACAAAAATGTAACCTTGACAATTACAGATTAATTTTCAACCAAACGTTGTTGAATATTCAACCTTAAAATCCACTTCTCAATTAGTCTGACAGAATAATTGATGCAATTTAACAAACCTTATTGTGTAAACAAATTATTGTTGTTTATAACTATCTTCTCCTAAATGTTGCTTATAAGGGAGTGAATATATAATGGCTCGCCGTCCGAGAAAATGTCGCGAAAATAAAAAGGTTTTTTTGTACCAGAGATTAATAAAAAAATATCCAAAAAATATATTTTCTCAATCAGGCACGAGGGGAATAAGTATCAACTTGAGTGCCTAAAGAAGTATAATTTAGTTTTTAAGCATTTTTGCTCTCTGAATCAGAATTAGGTTAATTAAGATAGCACCTCCACAATCGAATAGAGCATTCTTCATAGCTCAGCATTTTTGGCTTTTTTGGGCTTTCTTGAGTTTTTGAATTTTGCAAACAAAATTTTTCCATAACATACTTTAAGTTCCAAAAGCAACCCCTTTCAAAAGATTTGAATTTTTTACAAATTAAATCCAGTCGTATTTTCGGACTTTTTTTGGGCAGATAACTTTGTCAGAAAATAATCTTTTCGAGAATTCTCCAGTGTCAATAGTCAATAATGTCAATAGAGTGAATTATATTTTTTAAAAGATAAAAATCAGGGACTCTATTGAGACTGTAAAGTTCTCTAAAAGATTATTTTTTGACAAAGTCATATCTGCGTGGTATAAAGGGGATTATTTTTAACATTAAGGGTTGGAGAATGAAAATTGGACTTGGTATTTTTGAGGAGCCCAAAAAGCCCAAAAATACGGCGTGATTTAATTTGTAAAAAGTTCAAAATTTTTGAAGGAGGTTGAGTTTGGAACCTAAGCGTTGTTTTGGGGAAATTTTTTTTGCGGAATTCAAGAGCCCAAAATTCTGGTGGAATTGAATTTTTATTGTTTTATGATTTCAGATAGTGGAGGTGCTAGGTTAATGTAAGTTAGCACTTTTACAAGAAAATTGATTTTTTTTAAAAGTAAAGCCCAAACATTTTGATTGGTGCACAAAAAAGCCCAAAAAGCCAAAATTCCTGAGCTATGAAGAATCCCGAAATTCGATTGTGGAGGTGCTAGCTGAATGAATCTATCAAAATTGCTAAAATTTTACTAATTTCTAGTGAAACTTTTCAGATTCGATTAGCGAAAAGTGAACCACTAAAGATTAGTAGAAAATTACTAATTCGAGTAGTCGAGATATTTCCGAATTCAATAGTGAAAAACTAATTGCTTTTGCAAAATAAAATTATTTAGAACTGTATATATCAATTTGTCAGAAGTTATAAACAAGGAAAACGTGAAAAGTAGAAAAGTTCAATAAAACGAAGCGATAGTGTAACATTTTTAACTCTGTGGAATCAATAAGAAGGCCACATTGAGAAATTCTTAACATGACCTAGTCTGTTTCCATTTTAAAAATAGTGCCTTCTGATTGTTTGAATAAAGTTAAGAAAGATAAGAACTTTTTACAATCTTGAGACTATAAATGGATCAATATATTAATTAATCATGCATATTCAGGATCCTCATGCGCTTCTTTTGTATAGAATTTTGTTTTCGATACGTATGAAACTGAGTGCCTGAGAAGGTTATTTTAATTGTATAGCTTTTTTTCTCATGCGAAAGATATTTTGAGGTCTTTCTAAATCAAAATTGGTAAAATTCAACTAATTATTACTAGTGAAATGTTACAGATTCGGTTAGCAAAAAGTGAGCCAAAGGTGAGCAGAAAATTAAAAATTCGATTATAGTTTAGATATTT
>CAKNYM010052569.1:115321-136056 GCA_932195095.1 Andricus curvator
CATATTTTCCTTATTTTCCATACAAAATTGCAATTATTTAGCAAACTTTGTAAACATTATTTGCCATGAATAAGCATCAGCTTGGTACGTATGAAATTGAGTAACTAAAGGATGTTATTTTAATAATTGTATATGTTTTTTCCTTACGTAAGAGATACTTTGAGGTCTCTCTGAATCAAAATTGGTCAAATTTAACTAAAGATTAGTAAAAAATTGCTAATTCGATTATTCAAGATATTTCCTATTTTAATATTAAAAAAGAACTCATTGCTTAGTAGAAATATACAAACATATTTAAGACTGTATATAATAATTTAAAAAAGTTTATAAAAATTGGAAAAGTTAAAAATAGAAAAATTTAATAAAATAACGCCATTTTCCATTGTCAAAATATTGCCTTCTAACTGTTTTCACGAAGTTCAGAAAAGTAGGAATTTTTTCAAATTACAATGGATCAGTGATCTATAATTTAATTATGCATATTCAGGGACTTTATGCGCTACTTTTCAACAGATAACTGTCTTTGATTGTCCACATTTTTTACGGTTCTACAATTTTCTAGTTCTTTATAGAAAATTGCAATTATTCAAGGAAGCATGGATTTATAAAAAAGAGATTCCTTTTCATCATTGTTTTTTCAGTTGTTATTCACTATTTCTAATAAAGTAAAGTCACGCGAAAATCATTTTCGTTAATTGGAAGGTTTAAAAATTTGAGGTCAAGATTGAAGAACACTTTTAACTTTATTCAGTCAATAAGTGAAAAAATTGTCGACTTGTAAATCGGCTAAGTCATGCATCCGGGACCATGATACGTTATTTACAAAGTATTGCTAAAAACTAGAACAATAAGAAATATTTTCACAACTCATCTATTTTGGCTTACTTTATTCACGGTACAAATAATTTATCTAGTAAATTAATTTAAAAAGTTTAAAAAGTGTAAAAACTTAAAAATGACTCAATAATTTATAAAAACTTGAAATAAATTATAAATAATAAAACTAAAATCCCCAGATTTTGACAATATCAATACAGAAGCGAATTTAATGAAAAAAGCATTTGAATTAATTATCCATGTAAAAATAAAGAAACCAGACCTGAGACGGTTTCCAAAAAGGTATGAAAGGGACAGAAGGAGAAAACGTCCCCGGTGTACATAGTTAACGTTTAATGTGTGAACTGACTATTATTCCAGTAGCCAGTAACACTTCTGTATGCACTATTAGTGCGACTTTGGCTTAATAAGTCTGCAAAAGTCCCCTGATTATGAATATCAAGATTACTTTTTCGAAATCTGGTACAACAATTTTTTAAACAATTACGTTATTTTTTAAGATGAAAATTTTATAAAATTATTTTAGGAAAGTTCATGGAAAAAAAACTGTTGTGTCTCATTAAATTTTTCATGCAACGAACCGTTTTCAAGTTAGAGCGTTATAAAGAATTGAATTTACACTAAAATTAACATATTTGCGGCTGCATGTCTCGGCAACTATTGGACCGAAAATTTTCGAAAAAAATGTGAATCATTTTTCAGGACACTTTCTTTTAATTCGAATCATTTGTTAACTATGGTCTGATAAACCATTAATTGCAAAATAATCTTTGGTCTGTCCCAGCTGCAATTTCACAGTTAAGATTTTTTTTTTTTTAGTCATTTATCTGGTAGCTTCCTCATAATCTTACTCTCTGTTACCACTTTGAAGTAATTGTTCTTTTGTTGATAACAATTGTCATCAACGAAATCCTAGATTAAACTATCTTATCTTTTTATTCGCGTTGCTTGAATCAAGCACAAAGAAAAACTTTTATCTGGCAAGCACCTAATTCAAGCAACGCGAATAAAAATATCACATTCGGTAAACCTAGGATTTTGTTGATAACAATTGTTATCAACAAAAGAACAATTACTTCAAAGTGGTAACAGAGAGAAAGATTATGAGGAATCTACCAGATAAATAACTAAAAAAAAATCAAAAATCTTAACTGTAAAATTGCAGCTGGATCAGGCCAAAGATTATTTGGCAATCAATTATTCATAAGGCCGTATTTTTATATCTAATTTTAAAAACACGTTTAAAAATGAAAGCTATATCAAATATCCGTATTTGTTCAAAAAATTGCACACGTAGTTGTTAAAAAAGGACCATTTTAACACTGATAAAATGTTTAGTATTTTATAATTTTTTATATAAAATTTTCTTTTTGCTCGTAGAGCAAATTCCCTGAAAAATGATTTACATTTCCTTCGAAAATTTCCGGTCCACTAGTTGCCGAGATATGCAGCCGCAAATATGTCAATTTTAGTGCAAATTCAATTGTTTATAACGCTTTAACTTGAAAAAGGGTCGTTGCATGAAAAATTTGTTAAAACATAAAAGGTTTGTTTTTCCATGAACTTCACGAAAATAATTTTAGAAAAATATTATCTCAAAGAATAATGTGATTGTTCAAATTTTTTTTTAATTTTTTCACCAGATTTCGAAAAAAAATAATCTTGATATTCATAATCAGGGGACTTCTACGGACTTTTTAAGTTAAAGTTACTGCGTCGCACTTTTAGTGCATACAGAAGTGTTACTGGCTACTTGATTATATCTCGGATTTCTTTAAATCTTTCCGTTTCGAGACCCTCCTGAATCA
Organism: Andricus curvator; assembly: GCA_932195095.1. Classification (NCBI taxonomy): domain Eukaryota; kingdom Metazoa; phylum Arthropoda; class Insecta; order Hymenoptera; family Cynipidae; genus Andricus; species Andricus curvator. The sequence continues at coordinate 117,967 of CAKNYM010052569.1, forward strand.
GAAAAAAAACAGGTTTCACGATGGTGTCTGTCGTTGTCATCTGTTTATCGGATATATTTTGAAAGAATAATGGAATTGGATTGTGTTTTATCACACGTTTTAAGGGACCAAAAAGAAAGGTCGAGTTCGTTAACCAGCTATATTGAATGAAAATTCAGAAAGTTAGAGCATTTTCAAAATTTTTGAGATCGCTTTTCAAGATTTAAAAATTGCATGTACGGCTATTCGTAGTACTTTGAAATTCGAAAAAATTTTCCTCACGACTTTATTTGATAAAAAGAAAATTATCAGAGTTATAGCATTTATAAAATTTAAAAAAAAAACAAACGTAAATCCAAATTTTAAGTCAAACAATGCACGATATGAAAAAATATCAAGAAGAGAAAAATGTTACTTTTTGAAAGCCCTATAAGATTATCAGGTTATAGTTCCGAAAAGGTCACCCAAATATATTGACTTGATACTTGGCCTAGGGGTTGCTTTCAGACCCTAGTTAAACGCAATGAAAGAATTTTTGGCGTAGATCAATATAAATCAGGTTATTAGTAATTTTGACTTTTTTTAAATTGTTTTTTTTTTATCTAAAAAACTATCGATTTTGGAAAAAAAATGTTGTTCACAAAATTTGTAGATCTCTTCGAAACACATATTTTTTATATTCATACTTTTTTCTAAAATTCATATTTTTCGAGAAAAATGGCAAAAATGAATTTTCAGATTTTTTTTACCGTTGGAAAAGGGGTTCGGCGTGAGTGCGTGGAGAGGGTGTGGTTCACATCCACTCACGCCGACCCCCTTTAACAACTGCCAAAAAAAAACGACGCGTCCTAATCTTGCGCATTTTAAATGCCCCCCCCCCACTCATGCCGACCTCTTTTCCAACGCCCAAAAAAAACAAGGCATTCTAGTGGTGGTTATTTTTTTAAAACAAAAAACTCCAAATTCGTTTTTGTCATTTTTCTTGAAAAATATTGATTTTAGAAAGAAAAGTATGAATATGAAAAATATGCTTATCGATGAGATCTATAACTTTTGTGCACATCATTTTTTCCAAAATCAATAGTTTTCGAGATTTAAGAAAGAACTAATTTAAAAAAAAAGTCAAAATTATCAATAATTTAATTTATATTGATTTGCGCCAAAATCCGTCTAGTGCGTTTAACTAGGGTCTCTTTTTCGCAAAATGCGAAAAAAGATGATGAAACAAAAATTGTGCGCCCAAAAAGATTGACCAATTCGTTAATAATTACTTTTTGATAGGACGCGTAGTTTTTGTTTTACTCATTAAAAAACAATATTAAAAATAAAGAAATTACATTTGCGGACAAACGACAAAAATAAATAGACAAAAGTTGTTCACCCAAAAAGTGGCTAACAATTTTTTGATAATCGTTTTTTTATAAGATACGTAGTTTTTGTTTTGTATACCATTAAGCCATTTCCCTTTCAGGATAGGCCTAACACTACCCGATTCGGGTAGTGTTTCTAGGTGGATAGTTTTCTTGTAGTTATAAATAACTACAAATTTGGGCTCACCACACCCATAATATGCCAACAGCACACAGTATTCTCGAATGGTCACCCATCCAAGTACTAACCGCGCCCAACGCTGCTTAACTTCACTGATCTGACGAGAACTGGTTTTTTCAGCGTGGCATGGCCGTTGGCCGTTTTAATTGTGAAAAATAACATGAAAAATAAAAAAATTAAATTTTTGGAAAAATAATGCAAATTGCGAAAACAAATTAATCGCTAAAAGTTTTTCACCCTAAAAAGATCTATTAATTTGTTATTCACCATTTTTTGATGAAATGCGTAGTTTTTGTTTTACTCGTAAAAAATAATATTAAAAATTAAAATTTTTGGACATACGACACTGGCAACGAAAAAAAATAAATAGACAAAAATTGTTCACCCAAAAAGGATCGACAAATTTGTTATTAATCACTTTTCAATAGGACGCGTAGTTTTTGTTTTAATTGTAAAAAATAACATGGAAAATAAAAATAAAAGTTTTCTGGAAAAACCACACAAGATACGAAAAAAAAGTAACTGAAAAAAGTTGTTCAGCCAAAAAAGATCTACAAATTTTTTGTCAATTATTTTTTGGTAGGATGCGTATTTTTTATTCAAATCGTAAAAAATAACGTTGAAAATAAATAAATAAATTTTTTGGGAAAACGACACACTTTTTTCGATTAAAAAAACAAGAAAATAAAAAGCACGAGATACGTGATGAGAATGTGTTCTTTAAACCCGAAGGAGCTTTAACAAAAGAGAATTCACAATCAGAAATGTGGAGGAAGCACAAAGACTCTTTGGTAGAAAATTCAACTGCTCTGGGTGGTCGTAGGTCAGGGAAAATCTGGAAATCAGGGAAAGTCAGGAAATTTTATTGGTCAGGGAAAGTCAAACTATTTTGCAGAATATTAATTTTAAATAAAAATTGAACTCTTTGATTCTTGGTTCAAATTTGACCTTTTTTAGTTCAAAAATTCATCAAATTTGTTAAAAATTCGTCTTTTGTCGTAAAAAATTAATCTTATTGGTTAAAAATTCGTCTTTTTGGGTTTAAAAGTTAATATATCTTTTACAAGAAATTTCATCTGTTTTGGTGGAAATATCAATTATTACATTTTTTGCTGAGAATTCATCTTTGTAGGTTGAAAATTCAACTATTTGGTTAAAAATTTACTTTTTTGTTAAAAATTCATATTTTGGGGTTCACAGTTCAACTATATTATTTTTAAATAATCTTCTTCGTTGAAAATTCAACTATTTGATTGAAAATTAACTTTCTTGTTAAAAATTCATATTTTTAGGTTGAAAATTCAACTTTTTTATAGAAAATTTGTCTTTTTGGTTTAAAAAATCAACAATTTGATTAACAATTTTTTCCTTTCTTTCCTAGAAAAACTTTTTTGGTAGAAATTTAATCTGTTTTGGTTGAAGATGCAACTATTTTATTACAAAGTTGTGTTTTTTGGATAAATTTAACTGTTTGTAATTTAAAATACAAATCTTTTTCATTGAAATATCAACTATTACATTTCTCGTTGAGAATTTATCTTTATTGATTGAAAATTCAACTACTCTGTTAAAAATTCGTTTTTTGTTTGTTAAAGGTTTATCATTTCAATTGAAAATGTAACTATTTTATTGTAAATTCGTCTTTTGGGTCAAAAATTTAAACTATTTGGTCAAAAATTAACTTTCTGGTAGAAAATTCGTCTTTTTAGCTTCAAAATTCAACAATTTGGTTGCATTTTTTTCCTTAAGTCAGAAATCTTTTTTAGTTGAAAAGTCAAGTATTTTGCTTTCCAGTTAAAATAAAAATATTCTTTAATTGAAATATCAACTATTACATTTTGGAAGAGAGTTCATTTTTTTTAATTCAAATACTTGGTTAAAAGTCAGACTACTTATTTAAAACTTAATTTTTATGTTAAAATATTAATCATTCTATTTAAAATTTCATCTCTTTTGTTGAAAATTTGCTTCTTTGGCTAATCTTCTTGGTTGAAAATTCAACTATTTGATTAAAGATTCATCTATTTTATTAAAAATCAATATTTTTACTTGAAATATTAATAATTCAGAATATTTCAAATTGCATTTAATATTAATAGCTACATTATTTTAGGCAAATAATGTTTTCCTCTAGTTTTGTGAGCGGTTTCTTCGCTATCGACGATGTTCTTCCAATTCACAAAATTAGCAAATAAATCATTATATAAATAATTTATTTGGATAATTACTTTACAACAATTAATGAAGAATATACAGTAAAAATGTTATTAGGCTAGTTTATAGATCTTTTAACTTATCAATCAAGCATGTCTTTTTTTGTTTTATCAGAATTATCAATTAGCTTTTCTTTGGTTACACGTCAATTATATTAAAAATATTATCTAATCAAACTCTTACACGTGTTAATTAAATGATCATTGACCTCATCTTGAATAATTAGAATTAACTGAACGTCCTATTATCGAATCGATAAAATCTCAAATACAAAAATTATTATACAAAAACATATACCGTTGAACGAATGAATAATTACTGCCAGAGTAGGTACCTAAACTGGTAATGGAATATTTCGTAGATTTAATTTGTCAAATTAGTGTAATTTTACAAAATGAAATTTCTCGACATTTTTGATAGATTTTCCATATTCTCAGGAAATAACCAAAATAGTAAACGTCATTTTATCTTATATATTATTTTTTATTTATTATTATTTTCATCTAATTAATGAAATATACTTTTACAAAAAAATAAGAATAATGATTTTATGTCATATATTCAAAAAGTATGAATTTTCAAGCGAAAAAGACGAATTTTCTACAAAACAAGTGAATTTTTAACCCGAGAATATTAATTTTTACCAAAAAAGTTCATTTTCAGTCAATCAGTTGAACTTTCATCAAAATAGTTCAATTTTCAGTTTAAAAAATTAATTTTTCTCGAGAAGAAAAAGAATTTTCAACACAGAAGATTAATTCTCTACTAAATAAGATGCATTTACAACAGCATACATAAATTTTTAACCAAATAGTTGAATTTTCAACCAAGAAGGTTACTTCACTACCAAAAAGGCGAAGTTTCCAGAAATTACATAGATTTTCAACTAAATAGTTTAAACAGTGGATGTGATGCTAGTTTCTAAGAAATTTGAACTAAATAGTGGAATTTCTAAACTAAAAAAGATCAATGGTAAACCAAAAATGGTGTTTCAATAAAAAACTAATCTTCGACAAGACAGTTTAATTTTTCCAAATAGTTGAATTTTCTACCAAAATGTTGAATTTGCAAGCGAAAAATACGAAGTTTTTCAACCCAGTCGAATTTTCAACCAATCAGTTGAACGTTCAATACAATAGTTGAATTTTCATTTGAAAAAACTAATTTTTACCAGAAAGGAAACAAATTTTCCGCACAGAAGATTAATTGTCTACCAAAAAAGACGAATTTGCAACAAAATACATCAATTTTAAACCAAATAGTTGAATTTTAAACCCAGAAGATTATTTATTTAGCAAAAAGACCAATTTTTAACAAATTACATAAATTTTCAACTAAATAGTTTAAAAAATGGATGCAATGCTAGTTTTAAAAATTTTTTTAAACTAAATATTGGAATATTGAAACTAAAAAAGATCAACTTATAACCAAAAATGGGGTAGTTGAATTGTCCTTTAAGCGAATTAATTTTCAATATAAAAACGAATTTTCTACAAAACAGTTTAGTTTTGTACCAAATAGTTGAAGTTTCTACCAAAATGTTGAGTTTGCAAGTGAAAAAGATTAATTTTTTTACAAGCCAGTTGAATTGTCAGCCTTAGAATATGAGTTTTCAACAAAAAAGTTATTTTTCAACCAATCAGTTGAATGTGGAACAAAATAGTTAAATTTTTAGTTAGTAAAATTATGAATCTTTAACCAAAAAATAACTTTTAAGAAAGTATTTCAACAAAGCAGTGGAATTTTCAACCTAAGAAGATGAATGTTTTACGGGAAATGTAATAGTTGATATTTTAACCAAAAATTTTTTTATTTAAAATAAAAAGCTTTTGCATGAAACCAACAAAAACGAACTTTCAACAAAATGCTTGAATCCTCAACTAAAAAAGATTAATTTTCAACCAAATATTTGAATTTTTAACCGAAAAATTTATTTTCTACCAAAAAAGATGAATTTTCAACAAAATACATAAACATTTCACCAAATAGTTAATTTTCTACCAAACAGTTCAATTTTCAACAAAAAATTTAATTTTCAACCGAAACGGAATAATTTTTATCCAGACGTAGTTGCATTTTAACCGAAAAAGCTCAATATTATACAAAAAATACGAATTTTCCACCAAAAAAAATTTTTAGTCAAGAAATAAAAATTTTTTAAATCAAATTGTTGAATTTTCAACACACTTAAGATGAATTTTCAACAAAACAGTTGAATTTTCAACGAAAAGGTATGACATTTTAACAAAATTGTTTAATTTTCAACAAATTAATTCAATTTTAAACTAAATAATACAATTTTTAATCAAAAAAGATTAATTCTTGAGAGAGTCCGAGGCGTGTAATCATTAAATCGAAAAATCATGAAAAATTATTTATAGTAATTAAATAATTACCTAATAATTAATAATAATAATACAAACAAGAAACTATCTACTTTAAATTTTACTAATGTTACCATTTCCAATTATAAGTTGTGCAAGGAAAATCGTAAATATGTACCTCGAAAATGCGTTCAGAGTTGAAAGTTCTATCTCTCTATCAATCTAAATGCCCTTCTATCTTTTTTAATCTCCTCTTCTCTATCTCATCCTATCCTCAATTTATCCGCGTCAATAATTTTCTATCGCTCGGTTAATATAAATTCACGTTTATTTTTTTCAATAGCATCTTCCCTATCTCATGGTATCATACATCTATCTTTTTCTATCTATTTTTCAATGTGAATTCACGTCTATCTTTTTCAATACCCTCTTCTCTATCCCATCCTATCATTTATCTATCCACGTCAATAATTTTATATCTCTCGGTTAATCTAAATTTCCGTCTATCCTTGTCAATTTCCTCTTCCCTATCTCATCTATCAAGGTTTATCGTTTTCTATCTATTTTTCAATCTGAATTCACTTCTATCTTTTTCAATCCCCTCTTCCCTATCTCATGTACCATACATTTGTCAACGTCTCTCTCTTTCTTTCTATTTTTCAATCTAAATTCCTGTCTATCTTTTTCAATCTCCTCTTCTCTGTCTCATCCTATACTACATCTATCAGCGTCTATCTTTTTCTATCTCTTTGTCAGTCTAAATTTACGTCTATCTCTTCAATCCTCTCTTCTCTATCTCATCCTATCCTTTATCTATCTACGTCAACTTGAAGGTTTTGTCACTAGGTGGCTGATAGTCAAAGCAACCAATAATTTAAATTTTGAATTAAAGAGATAGAATGAAGTAAAGAAAAATATAAGGGTCCTCGATTACGAAGGAAAAAGAAAGAGATTGAAAAATATTGAAATTCGTAATAGATACATAGACTAAGGGATAGAAAAAGATAAGAGCCCTTGGCCATGAAAGGTAGAGAAAGAGATAGAAAATTATTGAGATTGGAGATAGGAAAATATAGCGTTTAGAAGATTTGTTAAGTATACTTCTGAATGCCGAAATAAACCATTTGACAACAGGTAAAGATTTCGAATCAAATTCTTCCGAACGCCGGCAGTCGGCTGCTGATTGGGGGTGATATTTATCACATTGAAATAAAAAATTTGAAACATCTTAATGAGATCCATTTTAATATTTTTTCTTCTTACTAAACACAAGATTGTTTTTCACCCTTTAATTTGAGTGATTAATTCTAACACTTGTTGAATTTACACCAGCTCATAAAAATGTATCATTCCATCTTTATTTCCCGGAGGAATGAAAATTCATTGTTACATACAATTTTTTTTTACGCGTAATATGGATTAATGTGTTTGAATTTCCATGAATTCTCTCTTAAATTCCATCATTGCACATATAGTATATTTCAGTCACATTTTTGTTAGAATCTATAATTACGAAGTCGGAAACGTAATTTTTCTATTAACATAACTCGTCTTTAATCGTAACAATTATATTTAATAGTTATATCGTAAAATCCCGTAAAGCACATTTCCTCAGAATCAATGTCAGCTGATCATAAAATAAACCTCTGACTGCATAATAAAACAGTTATGAGACCTTGTCGGTATAACTGAAAGATCGACGTACCGGTATCAAAATTAATATTTGCATCGAATTAATGATCTCGAGACTCCTGTATGTAAGAATAATTTCAAAAATAATTACATCTTTTATCTTCACCTAATCTATCCAGCACAAACTTTTAATTATTTCAATCACTTTTAATTATTTCAATCATCTCTAATTGTTCAAATTGAGATTCAGCGGAAAAAAGATGTGCCTGGAGGAATTTATTATACCCAATAATTGTCGATAACTCATTATGATTGTCTAGAGACTGCAACTTTTGTATGATTATAATAAGACTATTACGTTTATAATATATACTTGATATTTAAAAAACCCGGAACTGCACTCTAGAAGCATGTTATTTACGAGGAAACATTCTCTTTAATTTGCTCAGAGAAGAGATAAAAAATAGTATTGAAAAAATAATTCACTTGTTCATCGAGACATCTTTGCAATACATTTTTTTTAGTTCGTCATTCGTTTTGAAAATTTAAATCGATTTCATAATGCGATGCATCTTCAATTTTAATTATTCGTAAAGAGGATGATTGTCTCTCCCAGGCGGAAAAATTATGCATAATGGAAAAATCATGTATAATTTTCATTTGTTTTATAAAAAATAATGAATAAAAAAAATCGCCGCCCTGAAGGGCTTAAAGTTATATGTCCTTTAACTGTCAAATTGAGAAATTAAGGTTAAAGTTTAACCATATAAAAAAAGAAAATAAGGTTACAGTTTAATCATAATAAAACATTTTTAAATGTCAAAATAGGTTTATCGGTCAAAAATAATGCGTGATCAAGCACATATTTGCAAAAATTTTAATATTATTATGAATGTATTTTAGCTAATGGGAAAAATTGGTTTTGGACATAGCATGAGATGAGATTGAAAAATCTCTTTTTTTCTTAGAATTATGGTACGCCATGTCCACAAAACATTTATAAATGAACTACAGTGAAATCTCGCTCATTACAAGGCGCACAGAAAAACGCTGGTGTTAAATTTGTTGCAGCTCAAATGGCAACGGTCTCAACATGAGAATTTTCAGTCTTATATTTGCACCCTTGAACGTAACATAGGTGCTCATCTAGGGAAAATTCATCATTTTTAGATAGAATTTTGGCAAATTTCGAGAGTCGTGGTGTGTTGAACCGAACTTCCAAACCTCTGAACACACACTTCTTTTTAAAAAGGAGTGCTGCTTCGTATTTAAAACATACTTAATTTTGGACTTGGACGTTTTTGAGACGATGATAGTCCGATCTCAAAGAAATTTACTGTTCAGTGGTTTTTTAAGCCGCTGTTTTTGAACTTGAAATCTAAATTGAAAAAAAATAATAAGTAGCAGTTCCAATGTGTTTCAATAATTCAAAGGTCTCGTTCTTGTTTTTTTTACCATACAATAGGCAATGTGTTAAAAAAGTTTTAAAAACCACATTTCATTGCGAAAGCACATTTTTTGATAATTTGAAAATTGTGGCTTGTAAGGAGAGTGGAGATTTATGAAAAATATATTGTTCACAAGGCTGTGAATAAATAATGGATCGCCGCATGAGAAAATGTCACGAGAGTAAAAAGTTTTATATTGTGCCAGAGATTAATAAAAAAAATTCCAAATAATCTACTCTTTTAATAAGGCACGAGAAGGATAAGTATCAACTTGAGTGCTTAAAGAAGTATATATTAGTTTTTAGGCTTTGTTACTATCTGAATTAAAATTGGTAAAATTTAACTAATTGCTAGTGAAATTTTACAGATTTAATTAGAGAAAAGTGAGCCACTAAAAAATAATAAAAAACTAATTGCTTGATAAAAAGAAAATTATATGTACTGTATATAATAATTTAAAAAGGTTATAAAAATGGATAACGTGAAAAAAAGAACAGTTTGCTAAAATGACGCGATGGTGTTACCTTCTTAACTCTATTGAAATAATAAGGTCATATTATGATATTCTAAACGTGACGTAGCTTGTCTCCAATTCAAAAACATTACCTACTGATTGTTTGAAGAAAGTTAAGAAAAATGAGAATTGTTTACAATCTAAAAATTATAATGGATCAATATGCTTTATAAATTAATTATGCATATTTAGGGTTCTCTTGTGCTACTTTTCAAGAGAATCCTGTATTCGATTTAAAAAAAAAAGTTTCGGTATACTTTTCTTATTTTGTATAGAAAATTGGAATTATTTAGCAAACTTTAACAAAATGATTTGCCTCCAATAAGCATCAACTTGGATAAGTATGAACTTGAGTGCTTAAAGAAGGCTATTTTAATTGTATAGCTTTTTCCGTTATGCAAAAGATACTTTGATGTCTCCCTAAATGGCCTAAATCAAAATTGGTAAAATTGAACTAATTACTAGTAAAATTTGACAGATTCGATTAAAGGAAAGTGAGCCACAAAGATTACTAGAAAATTACTAGTTCGATCAGTCGAGATATTTCCTAATTTAATAGTAAAAACCAACTAATTGCTTGATACGAAAATCAATCAATGTACTTAGGACTATACATAATAATTAAAAAGAGGTTATTAAAATGGAAAACGTGAAAAATAGAAAAGTTTAATGAAACGACACGATCGTGTGACATTATTGACACTATTGACACAACAAGAAGGTCATATTGTCAAATTGTAAACGTGATGTAGCGTGTCTCCGAATTAAGAACATTGCTTTCTGATTGTTTGAACAAAATTAAGAGAAAAAAGAATTTTTTACAATGTTCAAATGATAAAATATCAATGTTATAAGCATGGAAAATGTGAAAAATAGATAAGTTTAATAAAACGACGCAATTGTGTAGTATTTTTACCTCTATTGAAACAATAAGGCCATATTTAGAAATTGTTAATGCGACCTAGTCTATTTCCATCACCAAATTATCGCCTTCTGATTGTTTGCACAAAGTTAAAAAAATTAGAATATTTTTATATACAATGGATCAATGCGCTATACATTATTCAAGGTCCTCATGCTCTACTTTTTAAAAAAGTTATGTTTTTAATTTGAAATTTTTTTACAGTTCTATATTTTTCTAGCTTTTTATGGAAAATTAAAATGATCCAGGAAGCGTGGATTTATAAAAAAATCTATCGCCTAAAAAGCTGTTAATAAATAATGACTCGTCGTACAAGAAAATGTCACGAAAGTAAAATAGATAATTAATTATTAAGATTGAATTATCTTGTATGAAAGATCAATAAAAAAATTAATAAAAATCAATTCTGGTCATTAAGGATTTTCATTCATAAAAATTGTTACAAACTATGAATCAAGAGAGTTCATGAAGAATAAACCAAGCTCTTAATGGTAGGAATAGGTTTTGCAACAGTTTTTAGGAAAAATTATGACACTGGTTGGCCTGGATCATTTTTTGTTAACAAATGAAATATCGAGACGCTTTTTCCTGTTCAAAATAGCAATTTTTTAACAATAATCCAGGGAGAGAAGTTTTCATTCGATCAGAATATTTCTTTTTGCTTTTAAGAGATCTAATCTCGATATAGATAATGTAAAAATTTAACATTTTTCTGAGCAATAAATTCTGCGGTATAACTGTGCAAATATGTATATGCGCTCTATATTCCTAGGCTCACTTCCCTGGCGAAAGTATCGGATAGGAATTCCATCCGAAACAATCCGAATCATTCCGGAATATGTATCCGAACCAATCCGAAAAAAGTTCTACATTTCCTTTGACCCAAATCGTTTACAAATTAATCCGACTCAATCCGAACTCCAAAACGAACCAATCCGAATCAATAAGAACCAAAGTTTCAATTCAAATGAATCTGAATGAATCTGAACTCGAATTGATGATTGAATTTTCAATCCGAATAAATCCCAGTTCGGATTGAATTGCATTCATTCGGATTTAAAATCGTTTTAGGTCAATCCGAGTTCTGATTCATTCGGATTGAAAATTTGGTTCGGATTTATTCGGGTTGGAAGTTCGGATTGAACCGGATTGAGTCGGATTAATTGTTGACCGATTTGGATCGAACGAAATGTATAAAAAATTTTTGATTGGTTCGAATTAACTCGGATTGGTTCGGATACGGATTCCGGAATGATTCGGATACAGATTCCGGAATGACTCGGATGATTTCGGATTGGTACGGAAGGAATTCCTATCCGATACTTTCAAGTGGAGAAGCTTCGTTACTTCCCATCATCGTCCCTGTACGGTCCAGTGATGCTGACGGGTCCGCGACTTTTTCAACTGCGCATGTACCGAAAAGCGCGGGGCTATTTAAAATTACAATGTATAAACTTGTAATATTACATTAATGATAAATTATTTAAAGAAATTAGGTATTTCTTAGATTCAATTTAATTAATTTTTTTGAAGTGAGAATTAAAAAAATATATTAATCTGTATTATTATTGATAGTATTTATTGATTTCAAATAGACCCGCGCTTTTCGGTCCATGCGCAGCAGAAAAATTCGCGGTCCGTTATCATCAGGGGCAGCCAATGAACGTCGCTTGACATAATCACTCGACGACTCGCAGTAGAAGTGGGGGCCCCTTTAGCCTTGGAATATCCGAATGTTTACGTTTCTCGGCCCTTGGAATAAGCGAGAGTTCACTGTGTATCCATAATGGAAATTTTAACAAAAATGTTCAACAGTAAAACTAGTTCTTTTAAAAGTACAATTGGGTGAATATAGTTTTAACTGATATTTTCAGTTAAAACACGAAATCAGATAGAATTTCAAATTTCTTTGGGTTTTCATAAAAGCACTTGATTACTCCGCGTTTTGACTAGTTAGAACTAGTTTCGACAAATTCTCCCGGTATTTTCGCGTTTTAACTAGTTAAAACTAGTTTGCACTGATTTTGGGTATAAGCGGTGACATATATCATTAAATAAGTTATTCCAAAATTATTGACTTTCGAATAATATTCCTATTGTTACTTTTAAAATTAAACACATTTTTATAATTGTTATCTCTGAAACTGAAGTTAAGTTAGCGGCCGTCCATAAATCTCGTGACGCGTTTTTCTTTTGTTTATGTCGTTCTATCCTTTTTCACCTCAGGAAAATTTCATTCTCATATTTATTTAAACAAAGGAAAAACGCGTCACGAGATTTATGGACGGCCCCTTATTCAAATAAAATATACGCCACGAGGTTGGCATTTTTTCACTCATAACAATTTAAAAAATAGACTTGGCGTAATATAATTCTAACTTTAAATTAACATCATGATTTTATTTAATAATTGCAACGGATTAGATAATAAATTTAGGGAAAAAATTCATTTAGAAAGAAAGTTTAGCACTTATACTTAGCCTAAAAATAGGGCGATGAAATAAAAATCAAATATTGACAATTATTGCATTGCCAATTACTAATATGCAAATATAAAACAAGATTACTATGATTCCAATTTTAAATTGCACAGTTTAATCAATTCAAAAAAATGAGAGATATATCGTTTTATTTTTCAGGCAACATTTTTTTATTTTTTCACAAGTTAATGTGAAAAGGGTCATGGAAAATTGGAAATCTACCTTAAAAATGATTATTTTTCGAATTAAAATTCATTTCAATCATTGGAACCAATTAAATTAAGTTAATTTTTGAACCAAACAGATGAATTTTTGACTAAAATTATGAATTTTTAATCGGAAGAATGAATGTTTAACAAAGCAGTTCAACTTTCAAACAAGTAGCTTACTTTTCAAACAAAACAAAAACTAGCTGTGAATTCGATCTCGAGTGTTTTCACTTTGTTTATATTTATAATTATATGGTGCTCATTTCACGAGCACTTTGCTTCCCGTCAGCAAATGTATTTGCTTCCTCATAGAGGAAGCATGAATGATTTTTCGAATAATAGACGAACTAAAGTTTTTATTTTGAGCAATTTAAAAATACAAATTTACAAAAACACAAAATTACAAAATAATACAAACAATTTTCAAAATACAATGAAAAATCAGACAAATCAAAATTTGTATTTGAAATGTTAATTTTTTGAGCTGGAAAAGGCAACGGAAAAGTTCTGTCGCACCCTATCCCTTTCCGAGCTTTACGATTTTTTTTACAAAAATTGTCAGAATTATTTTAATTAGGTTTTTTTAATTAGGAATAATTAGGTAGGCAATTAGGTCGAAACGTACGTCGGTTATGACAAATAAACTATGATTCTTTAACATCTGAATCCATTGCATTTTATATGACCGTATGACCAAATTAATTTTATTCGTGATGAATAACTATGTTATTTAAAAAACGGTCGAAATAAAATTCGCTGTGAGGAAATACTCCAATGCACTGAATATACATATACATATAGAATTATTTTATTTGAAAATTTATGATCAAACAGGCTTTTCTATTCATGCACCCACTTTGAATTATTTCGATGAAAAAAGTTTTTCTGTTCAAAACAGATCTTTCAAATATTATAATCAGCATAACTTCCTTACTCTTCAATAAAGATCTTTAATCGATTTGCCTCGAATCAAGGAATCTTGCAATACCTTTCTTGATCCTCAATAAAATGTATCAATATCATAGGTCAATCGATTCGTCTCGAATCAACATATCTTTTCTATTCTCACATCAACTTTAAATTATGAAAATGATAAAATTTTTACTATAAAAATAGATTTTTAATATGATATAAATGGCCATAACTTCCTTACTCTTTAATAAAATGTTTTAATATTATAGGTCGACTGATTTGCCTCGAATCAAGGAATCTTTTTTATTCTTGCATCAATTTTGAATTCTTTTAGAGAAAAAAATTTTACTACAAAAAACAGTTTTTTCAAATAATATGCATTACCTTAGCTTCCTTATCAATAAAATGTATCAATATTATAAGTTAATCGATTCGTCTTGAATCAACTCATCTTTTCCATTCTCACATCAACTTCAAATTATGAGAATGAGAAAATGTTTACTATAAAAATCGATTTTTTTTAATATAATAGAAATGACCATAACTTCCTTACATCATTTAAATAACATTAAAATTAATGTTATTTGACATATTAATAACAATTTTAAATACTTTTAGCAGTAGAAAAAAGCGTAACAATAATGTAATGTGCTGTTGTTTGTAATGATTTGATGCTGTTTATACAACATATTATTGACAGTGGCAATATTTTTGATTTTCACTTAAATATTGGCATTGACGGTGGTGGAGGTTCTTTCAAATTCACATTGGCTATTCAATCAAAAAATAAAGATAGTATCTATCTCACAAAAACTTTTAAAAAATCTGAAAAATGGAAGGATACTGGAATGAAAAAGATATTTATTATTTCTCTTGCCCCAGATACACACGAAAATTACAACAACGTGAAACTTCTGCGGTCAGAACTAAAAATAAACAATTGTTTGTTAGAATATCGTAAAACAGTTACAACGAACTTGAATGTTGCAAACGTAAGTACTGGTTTGACAAATAACGCAAGTTATTGCCTGTGTATTTGGTTCATGTGGTACTTTTAGAACGACAGCCAGTTGTCTTTCTAATTATAATGATTGGTGTAATCATGGAAGAATAAAAAAAAATATTAAAGATTTCAAAAATTGTTTCAATCCACCTTTGTTTCGTTCAGATGAAGATCAATTAATTTTGGATGTAATTTCTTCTCCAGAACTGCATCTTTTGTTAGGCTGCGTTAATACGCTCTACAGTAACATCCATAAACTGTATCCTGATATTGCTTTACAATGAACGCAGAAAAGTCAATTTGCAAGATGTTACACAAATGGTGGTCAGTTTTCATTTGAAGGAAATGCATGTAATGTATTATTATTATTTCTTAACAAGGTTTACAAACTTCAGAATATACGTGAAGATAAAGCAGTTGGAAGTTTAGCAGGTTGCTTGGCGTACGTAGATACTTTTGGAAAGTTTAAAACAGTCGTTGACGACTGTTTTTCACTGAAATTACGACCAGATTTCGAACAACATATGGGATAATTTCAAAAAAGTTATAAACTTTTAGGAATTTCAGTAACACCGAAACTGCATACGATTTTTAATCACGTAGCACAATTTTGTTCAAAACATAAGATGAGCCTAGGATTTTTTTGAGAGCAAGCTACAGAATCTCTGCATCATGACTTTAACGAAAAATAGAAAAATTATAAAGTATCAAAACTTAACGAAAATTCCAAGAAGAATTTACTTCTAGCTGTGCGCAGCTATAATAGTATGCATGTATAGATTCATAGTAGCTTATTTTGAACATAACATCCATTGTATTGGATAAACATCTATTAAAATTTGTGTTGTAATTTATTTGTAATCTTTATGTATCACATTATGTAAAATATTTAAATGAGGCAGTTGCTTACTCATTTATTATTATATTTATATAATAAAACATTCTGATAATCGTAAAATAATATTTTTTCATTCAAATCCTATTTTTAATAAATTGGCTACGTGAACTGATTTTAAGAACTAGATCAGAATATTCCTAGTACATCTAGAAATCATAATAAATATGAATTTTAAGGCACGAAACCACTTACATTTAAACTTCCTTCTGGCGAACCGTGACACATACACACGCATCCAAACACACATCCGGACAATTGCTTAGAACATTGTATTAGACATTTTCAAATTAAGGGAGGTTTAATTAAATGAATTAAATTTTTTTAGAAAACGTTACCATTGCAAAGCTTCATCAATGAGGAAGCAAAAAGAATTGTCCACCAAGAAGATTAATTTTACAAAAATGGAATAATTTAATTTTCAATTACCAGAATAATTTTCAACTAAAAACAATTCGAATTTTTAACAGAATAGTTCAATTTGCAAATCTAGAGATGAATTTTCAACTAAAATCATGAATTTAATTTTAATTAATTTAATTTTTAATTAAAAAATAATTCAATTATGGCCGTGGGCCCCGTGGCTACAGGTACCGAAATTTCAGTACAAATAGCCGTATTTTTTTGGTACAAATGGAGCTGGAAAAGGGGCTATTTGTACAGAAATTTTGGTACAAATAGCGAGATTTTGTCTGTACGTGTAGACACTTCCTTAATTAATTCCTCAGAATTCTCAGATATATCTGAATTCTCTAAATTATCATAATTCCTGGAACTCGTGGAATTTTCTGAATTTTTAGAACACTCTGAATTTCAAGGACTTTAAAAGAATTCAAGAAAATTAGAGGAATTCAAGAAATTCCATTAATTCTCGGAAATCAAAGAATTCAGAAGATTTTAAGGAATTCAGGGGATTTAGAGATTTCAAATATTTTCAGGAGTATAGAATATTTAAAGAATTCAGGGAATTCAGAACATTCAAAGGTTTCAGAGAATTCGAGAAATTGTATTTTATTTTAAATTTAAAATTTATTCTAAGAATTCAGAGTATTTAGACAAATCAAAGATTTCAGAGAATTCAGGAATTCGGAGAATTTAAGGAATTCAAAGAATGCAAGTAATTTAGAATATTCCAGAAATTCTGGGAATTCGAAACATTTTAGGAATTTAGGATATTAAAGGATTTCACTAAATTCAGAGAATTTCAAATTTTTAAGGAATTCAGAAAAATTGAAGGAATTAACGGGATTTAGATAATTTGAGGAATTTCAGAAAATCAGAATATTTAAGGCATTCAGGGAAGTAAGAGAATTTTAGAGCATATAGGGAATTCAAGGAATGCAAAATATTCCATGAATTCAGAGAATTTAGAGAAATCAAATATTTCAGAGAATTTTAGGAATTCAGAGATTTTCAGGAGTTCAGCGAATGCAAGGAATTTATAATATTCAAGAAATTGTGGGAATTCGAAATATTCCAGGAATTTAGGATTCTAAAGGATTTTACGGAATTCAGAGAATTTCAGGAATTTATTAATTTATGAAATTCATAATTCCGGAAATTCAGAGAAATCAAGGATTTTTGATAATTCAAGGAATTCACAAATTTTCAGGAATTCAGAGAATTCAAGGATTTCGGGAGAATTCAGAGAAATTTCATAGTATTTAGGGAATTTCAGAAATTTAGAGAATTCAGAATATTTAAGGAATTCAGAAAAATTGAAGGAATTCGCGGGATTTAGAGAATTCAAGGAATTTCAGGAATTCAGAATATTCAAGGATATGAGAGAATTCAGAATACTCAAGGAATTCAGGAAATTTAGAAAAATTAAAGATTTCAGATAATTCAAGGAATTCAGAGGTTTTTGGGAATTCAAAAAATTAAAGGATTTCGGAGAATTCAGAGAATTTTAGAGCATTTATGGAATCCCGTGTGGAAAAATTTCGTGGCGCTGGCCGGGCGCTGGACAGACCATCTTGTGTCTGTTCAGCCGCTGGACAGACGGTC
>CAKNYM010052569.1:137054-166397 GCA_932195095.1 Andricus curvator
CCAACACCCTGTCAGACCGTCTTAAGTAGACGGTCTAGATTCGGACTAGCCAGACGATCTCTCTACTTAAGACTGCCACGAAATTTTTCCACACGGGATTCAGGAAATTTAGAGAATTTGAAATATTTAAGAAATTCAGAAAAAATGTAAGGTATTCACGGTATTTAAATAATTCAAGGAATTTAAGGAATTTAGAATACTCAAGGCTATCAGAGAATTCAGAATATTCAAGGAATTCAGGGAGTTCAGAGAATATCAAGGATTTTAGAGCATTTAGGGAATTCAAGGAATTTCAGGAAATCAAAATATTTCAAGAATTCATGGAATTTAGAGAAATCAAAGATTTCAGAAAATTTCGAAATTTAGAGAATTTAAGGAATTCGGAGAGTGCAAGGAATTTAGAATCTTCAAGGAGTTTTGGGAATTCCCAATATTCAAGAAATTCGGGATATTAAAGGATATCACGGAATTCAGAGAATTTCAGGAAATTAAAGATTGAATAAAATGCAAGGAATTCAGGGAATCTGACAAATTTTCATTGCTCTAAATATAAAGTTTATAATTGTGAAAAAGGGAATGAAAATTTTTTATTTCACTTTTGAAAGCTGTGCATTTTTTATTTTAAAAGCTATAATTTGATATTGGACCATTTTTTCATTTCAAGTATTCCTCATTGAGAGGCTGTTCAATATCGAAGACTTTGAATTGGGATTTATTCAATTATTTAAAGTTTTTAATTCAAAATTTTTTAAGTTCAAACGTTTATTCAAGCAAATGTAGACATTTCAGGATAAAAAAATTATTTTTTCAACTATAAAATATAATTATTTTCCAACGATGCGATTTTGAAAGATTTAAAAATTATGCCAAAGCATTTTCAATATTTCGATATATGCTTTTAATTGAAGGTTGTTTAATTTTAAACGATTCCAGTTTTAAATAATTTAATGTTGAAAGTTTCAAGCTGAAAGCTGATCAAACAAATTTTTAATTGTTAAATTTACAGTTTTGAAATATTCAAAAAGAAAACAGTCATAAAACTTGTATAATATTTGAAATCATTCTTTTTTATATTGTAAGCTGAGAAGGTTAAAGACTCCACTCATGATTGATATTATAAAATTATAATTGTAACAGATTTTAGCAATTTAATTATTTTTAGTGAAACTAATATCCGAAGTTGAAAAGATTAAAGGCTTCTTTTTTATTCCAAGTATTTTAAGTAATGAAAAAGTGAAAAACTTATTATCAGAAAAAGAAAATTAAAGAAACATAGTAAGTAAAAAGTGAAATATTTATTTCAAAAACGTTAGTCTCCAATTATTAATTTCATTTTTTGTACAATCTGGAAGATTTAACATTAATTCCAAAGAATTTCATATATTGTAAATTGAACATTATTTCCATGTATGCATGTAGATTATCATTAGTAATTAATTTTTTTCACAATGCATAATCTGTTCACCTGGGTCTTGCAGATGTTTAAACTTGATTAAATTATGTGTTATCTAATTTTGATGTATAATAAAAATAGACCGAAGATAGTCTAATCTTATAAGAAAAAAAGCAAAGATGATCTCTTGATAAACTGAAAAGGATATATACTATTATAGATAATATTCTAATTTATAAATTTCTGAAAACCATCTGTCTTACTAGGTATTAGTGATTATTTTCTGCGACAAGAAACACAAATTTATGACTACATATACAAAATATGAATTCAATTTTTTATTGTAATGACTGTAATATGGAAATTACTCTTGACAAGAAAACAATAATGATAAAAGTCACCTAATCTTTACAGTTATTACAGATCTGCATTCTACATGTGTAAAACTATAAATTTATTGACATAAACCTTCCTTATCCGGTAGGAGATAATCTTCTTCATCTTAAAGTTATATTTTTATAGTCGTGATGGAAAATTTAAGAAATAGTACATTGATAATGCCAAATTTTGTAGTAGAAAAATGACTGTCGCGTCTCGTGATACCCAAATTTGAAAGTACCAAAAGTTAAAATTTTAAAAATATGTGATTATGGAGAGTGACAAGGGCGAACTCTTTTGTATCTACAGTTTTTTTCCCATGAACATTCTTGATAATCAAATTTAAAAAATATTTTAAAATTACCTTAAATTTAATTTTTTTTGAACATCAATCATCATAACTCAGCCAAATATTATTAAAACATAATTTGGTAATATTATAAGCTGTCAAGAATTTTATTGTTCGGGGATTTTATAATTCGGTAATCTTATAAACTGTTCGGGAATTTTATTATACGCGAATTTTATAATTAGGGAATTTTATTTTTCGGGATTTTTTTTTCAGTTGTCGCGAAAAATTTATATTTATTTTTTCCTAATTATTAACAATTTACAACGGAGAAAAAATTTAAATAGAAAAAAGTACCGTTTTGCATTCTCTACAAGTCCGTATTTTGAAAATTTGGATATCGCGAGATGCTTAGACAGTACTTTTTAGCGTTAGGACCCTCAATTGAGGGCCCGGATGCAATAAGGGGAAAACACGAAAATTTATTGTTCAAGCATCTCGTGATACACCAATTGTAAAGGAAACAAATTAAAATTTTTAAAATATGGGATTATGGAGATTGCAAAGGCGGAACTTTTTTCTATTTGAAGTTGTTTCCCCCATTAACATTTTTGAGAATAAAATTGAAGAAAGTGAAGAAACAAATTTTCCTCAAATTCAATTATTTTTTAGAACATAAATCGTCATAACTCAGACAAATATTATTGAAACCGTTTGAAATTTAGCCTACACATGCAGTATTATAACAATTTTACAATCACATCTCATTTTACGATTTTATATCCTAATGACAAAATACATTTGCAATTGCACCCGATGAATGAGTCTAAAAATAGTTCTAATGAATTTGAAATACATTGATTTATAATGAAAAGTTTTCATTTTTTAGTAATTTTTTAACGATTTCTAACGCGCCTGCAGGCAAAAAAAAAATGATTTCGATGAAACTTTCCAGGAATATAGTAAATAAGGTGTACATTAGGCTGGTCCGGAAATTCGAATTTCGATTTTTGGTGATCGACCCCCCCCCTTGTTCGTTTTCCGGAAAAAGAAATTCAATTTTTTCAAATCGGTCACAAGTTTCCAAGTATTTTTAACTGACTTTCAATTTTTCAAACAATTATTAATTGTTTAAACAATTTTCTCTTGCCTGAAAATCGTGATAGTTATTATTTTCAGGATAAATGAAACAGTTAATGAATTTCAAGAAGAATATTTCTAGTAGTTTAGGGTACTTAACTATTGAAATTAATGTCGCAGGTAATGAATATTAGGAGTGGCATTGTTTGTGAAAGACAGTTTGCAATTATTTATACAATTAATATCACTTGCTTCTTTTCATAGGAAATATGGAGAAAATTCTGGTATGAAAAATGATAATTGTTTTAACAATTAGGATATAAGTTCTAAAACAAAAAAATACTGAATAATAAGCGACATAGTGTAAGAGATTTAAAAAAAAAAGATTTTTCTCCACCTTTCCTATGAAAAGGCGCAAGATAAATAATTGTTCAAATAATTTCAAAAATGTCTCCCACAATAAATGTCACTCTTAACATTCATTAACTGCATTTTTAATTCCATAAAATAACAACTTTTCAAGATTAACAGGGGGAAAATATGGTTTAAACGAATGAAAATTGTTGAAATAATTTTAAACTGTCCTTCATACAAAATATCACTCTTAGCATATTCATTAACTGAGTTATTGATTCCAAAAAGTAGTACATTTTTAAGATTTACAGGAAAAAAGTACTTTAAACAAATAAAAATTGTTTAAATAATTGCTAAATATCGTTCAAAAAATATATTACTCTCAACATTTGTTAATTGTATCATTAATTGCAGGAAAAAATAAATTGTTCCGAGTAACAGGGGAAAAATTGTTTAAAAGAATGTAAATTGTTTAAATAATTACTAAATATGTTAAGTTAGAAATATTATTCTTAAAATCTATTAATTGTATGATTTATAAATAAATAAAAATGATTTAAACAAGTCATAATTTTTTAAACAATTCAAACCCAGTAAAAAATACTTGGAAATTTTTGACGCATCGAATATAAATAATTAATTTAGAAGAAATTAAAAAAAATATCTTCTTTCGCATGAATTTGACATAAAACTGATATTTTGCATTTTTTGGCGAATTTTCTGGGCACAATACAACGGGATTCGGGGCGTCAAATTAAAACCTATTGGGTGGAAATTATTCCTTAAACATTCCCTAAGAGGTTGACCAAACTTCATTTTGCAAAAAACTAATAAGTACTGATTTTTTCCAGTTTTTCGAAAACCGATTTGAAAAAAAAATGGAATTTCTTTTTCCGGAAAACAAACAAATCGGGAGGGATTGATAAAAAAAATTGAAAAAAATCCATATAAATATATCATGAAGTTACATTTTAATTTATACAAAAATTTACTATTTTTTTTAATTGTGCTTTTTTAACTCCAATTAACATAAAAGATATCATCTAAACACTAGAAACATGTTGTGAGACAAATAGAAGGCTCTTAGTGAAAAATTACCATTTTTTCAATTTTTCAAAACTTTCAAAAAAATTATTTTGTCATAACATAATTGAACAACTAATAGCATAAAAACTAATAGATGATTGAAAAAAAAACTGTTTTTAAATTGTTTGAAAAATTTGTTTCAAAATGCGAGATATGGAAAAACTAATAGTACTGATAATAAATAGTAACTAATAACGACTAAATAATAACTACTAGTACTAATAAACTAATTATATTTGATTGGCTAAAAAAATGACATAAAGTCTATGTATTTCAACCTTATTTTATGGACTCAACTGGGGACGCAGTGTAAACAAACAATTTTATAGTATAGAATTTATATTCATACTATATACAATAACAAATTGGCTGGAGCAAAAAATTGTCTAGGTGGATTTTATGTAATTTTTCCTGCAGAATAGAATAAAGTTATTAGTTTTTTCGTATCTCGCATATTTAAACAATTTTTTAAACTGAAAATGATTAAAAAAATTTTTGAATGAAGTTTTTCAGAACAATGTGCGGTGAAATTTCAGAGAATTTTTAAGGCAATAAAACGTGTTTTAAAAAAAGTGGCACTTACATGGTATTATGGCATTATATACAGGGTTTCCAAAAAGTAACGAAACACCTAAATAATTTTCGAGGTCAAATATTTTTCAAAAAGGTCAAGGTCATTCTTGAAGTGACTTTTAACGGCAATCGAAAGAGCGGGAAATTTTACGTCCAAACATGTACTCTGGTCATGGGGCAAGGGTGACCATGAACTTTAATTTTTTTTAATAAAAATTTTGTTTGACCTTGAAGGTCAAGCTTAAGGTCAAATTCAAGGTCACCGCTGAATTCCTCGTTAAAAGTTACTCCAAGAATGACCTCGACGTTTTTCTTAAACAGCTGAACCGCAGCAGTACAGATTGGACTCGCCCCATACCTGGGTCAAGCTCATAACCTTCAGCTGAAGTTCAAGGTCACCCTTGACCCATGACCTGAGTACATTTTTAGACGTAAAATTTCCCGCTCTTTCGATTGCCCTTGTCAAAAACAGGGGTTCCCACTTGAAAAAACAAACTTGACCTTGAAATAACCTTGAAGGTCAAGCTCAAGGACAAATTCAAGGTCACCAATGGATTCCTCGCTAAAAGTTACTTCAAGAATGACCTTGACCTTTTTGAAAAATATTTGACCTCGAAAATTATTTAGGTGTTTCGTTACTTTTTGGATACCCTGTATGGTATTATACAGGGTGTCCAAAAAGTCCCGGGACGGCTGAATATTTCCTCAGGTAAGATATTTTTCAGGGCGGTCAAGGTCATTCTTGAAGGAACTTTCAACAAGGAATTCAATGGTGACCTTTATTTTGATCTTGACCATGAACTTCACGGTCTTTTCAAGGTCAAATTGATTTTTTTAAATGGGAACCTCTATTTTTGACCCCGGGAACTGAGAGAGTGGAAAATTTTACGTCCTGATATGACCTTGAGTAATCCGAAATTTGACCTGGGAAGGTCATGGCAAGGTCAAACAACGTACAGCAGGATGACTCGACCAGCATGCATTTATGAAGAAAATGTTCAACGCAAGAGTTGTAGCATTTTATACTCCCGATCGATTGGTGACTTTGACCTTGTCTATGACCAGAACCTTCACCAGGACATTTTCTTCAAAAATGCATGCCAGTCGAGTCATCCTGCTGCACGTTGTTCGACCTTGCCCTGACCTTTCCAGGTCAAATTTTCTATTTGTCAAGGTCATATCTGGACGTAAAATTTTCCGCTCTCTCAGTTCCCGGGGTCAAAAATAGAGGTTCCCATTTAAAAAAATCAATTTGACCTTGAAATGACCGTAAAAGTCAGGTTAAGATCAAAATAAAGGTCACCATTGAATTCCTTGTTGAAAGTTCCTTCAAGAACAACCTTGACCGCCCTGAAAAATGTCTTACCTGAGGAAATATTCAGCCGTCCCGGGCCTTTTTGGACACCCAGTATATTGCGAAGTTGTCAGATTAAATTATTCCTTTATCTGAATTTTTTTTTATTTCCGAAAAAATGAATGAAATCGCCAAAAAAATACTACGCGTGAAAAAACTTCCGTCAAGTATCTGTATGAATATTAATATTTAATTTATTTATGTTAAAGGTAATCAAAGTTGTGAAATCACAATATAAAGCCAAGTACTAAGAGTAGAAAATTGTTCAATAATAATAATTTAATTTAATAATAATTGATTTAATAATAATAATATTTAATAATTTATTTTTATATTGCCATAATTAGATTTATTATCTAAAGACAAGAATAGGCCCGCCAAATTTAAAAAAAAAATTTTTATTACTCTAAAATAACAATTTATTTCTTTATGGCCAACGGCCATGCCACGCTGAAAAAACCAGTTCTCGTCAGATCACTGAAGTTAAGCAGCGTTGGGCGCGGTTAGTACTTGGATGGGTGACCATTCGAGACTACTGTGTGCTTTTGGCATATTATGGGTGTGGTGAGCCCAAATTTGTAGTTATTTATAACTACAAGAAAACTATCCACCTAGAAACACTACCCGAATCGGGTAGTGTCACGCCTACCCTGAAAGGGAAATGGCTTAATGGTATATCAAACAACAAAATTATTAATTAAACTAATTCATTGAGCTAATTCCTTTTATTAAAAAAAACTTCTATTTATAAATTTTCCACGATTAGTACTTGGCTTTATTCTTTGATTTCACAACTTTTTATTACCTTTAACATAATTACCGCCCACCAAGGTTATTATGAATTAACTAGGTTTTAATTTTTTTGGCGGCTATAGTAAACTTTTGGAAACTAGTTAAAAAAAAAATTATTATTATAAAAATTATCTTGAATTAATATTCGGGATCCTACGGATTTGTGTTTTATTTAAAATATTATATTGATATTTTTGTGTCAGGAAGTGAAAAATAGGAAAATGATGCTCATAGATGGGTATAATTTAGCCTAGAAAAAATATAACATTCGTTGGAAATTGAACGATTTTGACGTTAACTTTCATAACTGCGAATAAAAGTGTTTCAAAAACTATATTACGAATAATAATAACTTAATGAAAAATTATAAAAAGTACCTATTAAAAATAAATTTTTAAAAGATTCTCCTTCCTATAACCTGCAACATATTTTATTCCACACCCGACCGGAAAACCTACTTTTTGCCCCTGATAAGCGGAGCGAAAGTAGCATATTTTTCCCGAAAACTAGTTTTTCGGGGCAAAAGTAAAATAATCGGGGCGAAAGTAAAATTAGAGGGGCGAAAGTAAAATTAGTGGGGTGAAAGTAAAATTTAGCGGGGCAAAAGTAATTTTTTTCCCAAAAATTCAAAATTTTCACAAATTTCGAAAAAAAATTTTAATTTTCAAAAAATCTCTTAAAAAAATTGTAAGTAAATCTAAAAGAATGCGAAGTTGTTTCGACCCTGCTTTTCAGGACCAAAAAGTGGCCTTTCAGTCGAGAGTGGAATAAAATACTATATGCAACACAAGGCAAAAGTAGATTTTTCCCCTTATTGCATAATGTACTATTTAAACATACTTAAAAAAACATCAAATTAGTTTTTAAAATTATAATCTGTAATGCCCGAAAAAAGATTGACTGTTGGGGTCCGTAAGTTTTAACCCCCCCCCCCCTATCTTACATAATTTTTATTGACTAATTTTTTTTCGTGAATTAACAAAGAAGTTCAAGTTAAATTTTCAACCAAAAAAGATAAATTATCAATTAAAAAATGTAAAAGTTGATATTTTAACAAAGAAAAGATGTTCATTCTAATTAAAAAAACAGTTGAATTTAAACAAAAGGGGCGAATTTTTAACAATATAGTTGAATCCTCAATCAAAACACATTTATTTTCAACCAAAACGTTGCACATTTTACCACAAAAGATTAAATTTCTACCAAAAGAGATGAAGTTTCAATTGAAAATGACGAATTTACAAGAAGAGTTGATATTTTAACCATAATGATTTTTCAATCAATTTAGAAAAAAATTTCATCCAAAATCTTGAATTTCGACAGCTTTAAAAAAATGGAATAGTTACATTTTCATTTAAGAAAAATAATTTTCATTTTAAACAAAAATTTCAATTTAAAAAATGAATTTTCTTCAAAAGCGTTAATTTTTAACCAAACAGTTGAATTTTCAACCAAATATTAAAATTTTTAGCTAAAAAAATTAATTGTTCACCTAAAAAGATGAATTGTTAACAAAAATGTAATAGTTTATATTTCAACCAAAAAAGATTTAAATTTAAAATCAAAAACAGTTGAGTTCAACTGTTCACGCAGTGAAATTTAATTTGCACGATCTGCCTGTGTGACGTATGATAGTGTGACGTATGAATTTCTTTCTAATTATCGATCAGTCGAAACGGCGAAAATTTAGTACAAATCGGGAGAGAGAAACGAAAGCCTCGTGCGTGCGGAGCCGGTAACCAAATTTCACATTAAGTGAAATAATTGTTCTAATCTACTTTAAATTACTTCTAAAAATTAGTGTAATAACGTCAAACCATAATTATTGAATCATTTTCATCAATAAATTGGATTAAGTGAAAGTGTCGGCCTTCTCAATGACTTTGCCTTCTGGGTAGATTTAATCGCAAAGTTTTCCGGCCAAATTGAAAATTAAAAAGGAAAATTTTTCTCAACAAAATACATACATTTTCAACAAGATAGTTACATTTAAATGAAAAGGAATAATTTTTTATCAAAAAAGACCAATTTTTAACAAAATACATGAATTTTATACTAAAAATGATCAATTTTCAACCAAAAAAAAACGAATTTTCATCAAAATCGTTGAACTTTTCAATCAAAGAAATGAATTTTCAACAAAGTAGTTCAACTTTTGACAAAACAGTTGAATTTCCAACAAGAAAACATGAGTTTCCAACAAAAACGTTATTTTTTAACAGAATAGTTGATTTTTCAACTAAATATCAAAATTTTTAGCTAAAAAATAAATTTTTCAGGAAAAAGGTAAATTTTTCATCAAAAAGGTAAATTTTTTATCAAAAAATGTAATAGCTGATATTTCCATAAAAAAAGATTTAAATTTACAATCAAAAACAGTTCAATTCAACCAATAAAGACGAATGTTCAACAAAAGTCTTGAATCCTCAACTAAAATAGATTCATTTTCAACCAAACAACTGCATTTTTAACAACAACAAAATGAATTTTCTAATAAAAATGATACATTTTCGACCAAAAGCCAAGCGAATTTTCAACAATATAGTTGAACTTTTTAACCAAAGAAATTAATTTTCAACAAAGTAGTTCAACTATCGGCCAAATAATTAAATTTCCTACCAGATTATTTCGAGCCGAAAAAAAATTTCTACAAAACAGTTGCATTGTCAACAAAAAAGTTCATTTTCAATCGAAACAGATTAATTTTTAACCAAACAGTTGCATTTCTAACCCAAAAAGAAGAAATGTCGAAAAAAAAAGAAATCAATTTTCAAACTAAAATGACAAATGTTCAACAAATCAGTTCAATTTTTAATCAAACAAAATTTTTTAGTCATGAAAGAAGAAAAAAAATGTTCAATCAAATTGTTCAAGTTTTAAGCCAAAAAGACGAATTTTGAACAAAACAATTGAATTTCCAACAAAAAATAATGACTTTTTTAAAACATTGTTGAGCTTTTAACCAAAGAAATTAATTTTCAACAAAGTAGTTCAACTATCGACCAAATAATTAAATTTCCTATCAGATTATTTCGAGCGGAAAAAAAAATTTCTACAAAACAGTTGAATTTTCAATAAAAAGTTCATTTCCAATCGAAACAGATTAATTTTTAACCAAACAGTTGCATTTCTAACCAAAAAAGATGAAATTTCGAAAAAAAAGAAATCAATTTTCAAACTAAAATGACGAATGTTCAAGATATCAGTTACATTTTTAATCAAACAAAATTTTTTAGTCATGAAATAAGAAAAAAAAAATTTCAATCAAATTGTTCAATTTTTAAGCCAAAAAGACGAATTTGGAACAAAACTATTGAATTTCCAACCAAAAATGATGACTTTTTAACAACATTGTTGAACTTTCTAACCAAAGAAATTAATTTTCAACAAATTAGTTCAACTATCGACCAAATAATTAAATTTCCTACCGGATTATTTAAAGCGGAAAAAAAATTTCTACAAAACAGTTGAATTTTCAACAAAAAAGTTCATTTTCAATCGAAACAGATTAATTTTTAACCAAACAGTTGCATTTCTAACCCAAAAAGAAGAAATTTCGAAAAAAAAGAAATCAATTTTCAAACTAAAATGACGAATGTTCAAGATATCAGTTAAATTTTTATTCAAACAAAAATTTTTAGTCATGAAAGAAGAAAAAAAAATTCAATCAAATTGTTCAATTTTTAAGCCAAAAAGACGAATTTGGAGCAAAACAATTGAATTTCCAACCAAAAATGATGACTTTTTAACAACATTGTTGAATTTTTAACAAAATACCTTATGTAATGAATGCTTATGAATCCCCCCCCCCCCTATTTAAATTTATTCAGATTGGAATTAATCACTAAAATTTCACAGGTTATAAAGATGCATATCCGCGTCATCCTGTGGAAATAGAAGAAACAGGAAACGTTCTGCTGTGGCCCCGGTGGCGTAATTATTTAAACGCTCCACTGATGAATAGTGGCGTTCCTGGGTCAAATCCGGGCCGAGGCAGATTTTTTCTCGTTTCTCCAAACAAATTTATTTGTCCACTAATGGGCACAATTTAATATAATATATTTATTAATTACCCTGATCGACAAAATAACATCAATTCTCTAGCATAAAATATTAAAATTCATTCAGGTACTTGGCAGAGTTTTTTCACACGCAGTCTTTTTCTTGGGATCAGTATTAAGTGAAGAGAATATATTTTTAGGTAAATTGCCCTCCACAAAAAAATGTTGCTTTTTAAACATACCTCTAGGGACGGTCCAGGCAGTTGCCGATTTACCACAACAATGGGTCTTTCCACTCCATCTGCAGTAATGCAGTGAGGTCGATAACAATCCGTGATATTGTGAGGGCAATTATAGCATGCTTTGCTCATAGTGTGATAAGATTCCACTATAAATTTATACCTGCACTCCATACGGGCTTCCCCGGATTTGCATGGTCTTTTACATGGATGTTTCGTCCAATCCACCACGTCAGGACTTTCCCCAGCTACGTCATCATTCCAGTCATTATGGGCTGTGATCACAGTTTCTGAAATATCATAAAAAAAAATATTTGAGCCTCAAGTTACCAAATAAATATTATATTACATTCTCATCAGAGAAGGTATTAGATTTGTGTAAAATTTGTCCCCCCCCCCCCCCGCATTTTTTGTGAAATGTCCACGTTTTGAGACCCTCTGAACCCGAAAAACAGGTTTTCGCGAATGCGTATGTCTGTCTGTGTGTTATTGTGTTAGTTTGTAGTGTGTCGCGTTAGTTTGTAGTGTGTCTGTAGATTTTTAGATTGTTAGCATGATAACTTTTGAAAGAATTCACAGATTGGATTGGATTTTGGTATACTCTTTTACTGCCCTAAAATACAGGTCGAGTTCGTTAGCCAGCCATTCTGGATGAAAATTCAAAAAGTTAGAGCATTTTCAAAATTTTTTAGACAACTTTTCTTCAGAATTTAAAAATTCTATGTACGGCTGTTCGTAGTATTAGAAAACGCGAACAATTTATCTTCGTGCCTTTTTTCGATGAAAAACAAATTACCAGAGTTATAGCATTTACAAAATTCAAAAAAATAAACGAACATGAAAATGTTAAGCCAAACAACGCACGATATGAAAAAAGTCAAGAAGATAAAAACATTGATTTTTGAACACCCTATAAGATTGTCATGACAACTTTTTGAATTTTCTTGAAATATCGGAAATTCAAATTTTTATCGCACAAAAAAAATGAAAAATAGAAATTCCATTCTGCGGTCAAACTATACAAGATACGAAAGAAGATGAATAAACAAAAATTGTGCATTCAACAAAGATCTACAAATAATCACTTTTTGACAGGACGCGTATTTTTTGTTTAAATTCGTAAAAAACCGCATTATAAATTAAAAAATAAATTAAATTTTTGGACAAACGACACAAGCTACAAAAAAAGAATGAGACAACTGTTATTTACCCAAAAAAGAGCTACAAATTTTTTTTTTTCATTTTTTGATAGGATGGGTGGTTTTTCTTTTATTCGTAAAAAACAACATTAAAAATTAAAAAATTTCAATTTTGAACAAACGCCACAATCTATGAAAAAAATAAATTGACAAAAGTTGCTCTTCCAAAAGAGAGCTACAAATTTTTCATTAAAATTTTTTTGATAGGACGCGTAGTTTTTGTTTTAATCGTAAAAAATAACATTAAAAATAAAAAAAATTAAATTTTTTGGAAAACGGCACAAGGTACGAAAGAAAATGAATAAACAAAAGTAGTGCACCCAAAAAGTATCTACAAATTTTGTATTGATAATTTTCAGATAGAACGAGTAGATTTTCTTTTAATCGTAAAAAACAAGATTAAAAATAAAAAAATTAAACTTTGGGAAAAACGGCTCAAGAGACGGTAAAAGATCCACAAATGTGTAATAAACTCTTGTTATAAAAAAATATTTAAAATAAAAAAAATACCTTTTTGGAAAAAGGACACAAGCTACAATAACATTTTATTTACCAAAATTTTTCGCCTAAATTATATCTACAAATTTGCTTCAAACCACTTTAAGCTAGGATGCGTATTTTTAGTTTAAATTGTAAAAAATAACATCGAAAATAAACAAATTAAAATGAGAAAACGACACAAGTTGCAATAAAATATTTAATAACAAAATTTTTTTTTCCTTATAGGATGGGCACTTTTTTCAATCATAAAAACAAGACAATGAAAATACGTATGTTTCAATACCAATGCATTATGAATTGTATTAATATAAATTTATTGAAATGATACATTTTTCAGGGTAGCTGAGAATAAAATTTAATGCAAAATGAGAAACAAATATTAAATTAATCATGATAAATGAGATTTGCTCTTTATTTTGTAATATCTGAATAGACAAGGCCGAGGTACATAAATAAATCTAATACACATTATACACATTTGATTTAAAAGTGTTGAACATAATGTAGAAAAGTTCAGACTTTGGACAAAATCGAGTGCGAAGCACGAGATACGTGATGAGAATGTTCGTTAAAGCCGAAGGAGCTTTAACAAAAGAGAATTCACAATCACCAAATTACAGTTGTCGAATCTTCGAACTTTAATTTTAAAAGGTCTGTGCACAAATTTAGGGGAAATACAACGACCAAGCGCGTAGTGCGAGATAAATATATTATCGAGCGCGAAGCGCGAGAACCAACGGTCGCGCGGCCCAGGCGCGCTCAAACTTGCGAGTGAAGCGAGCCGTGCGCCCGGCGCGCGATGAGAATGTGCCCCCTGGATGCCCCATGGTTATTTGGAATCAAGAAAGAAAAAAATAGTACCACGCTTTTTTGAAAAAAACCAACGATTGTTTCGTTTTTAACTATTAAAAATCTAACTTTGGTTGAAAAACATGCAAGATATGAAATAGTAATTCATAGTTCAAAATTGGTCCCCTTTCTAAAATATGACTTTGTGAAGCTCTTTACCTGGGGTGATTGCTAGAAAGATTGATCAGCGACCTGGGTCGGAGCCGTTTTGTGAAACGAACATGTTATTTGAATAAGTAACACGGCAATTCTAGATTAATCTAAACATCTATACCGCCCCCCCCCCTCTTATACCTTCTCGTTCACTTCCCTTGTACACTTTAAATATAAATTAGTCAAAATTTGACTGGTTAAATTAATCAAGCATTCTTTCACTGAGAAGTTAGCCATTTCTACTGACAAAACAGTCGTTTTAACATATGAATCAGTCAATATCGCTGACTGAATCAATCAGTCAAGAGAAATAACTGATTTTCAGTCAATGGAAGTGACTGATTTACGTGCTATAATAAAATAGTAAAATTGTTTCTAAATTGAAATTCCTAATTAAATTCCTACATTTTAATAAATGACTTACATTAACCATAAATTCCTGCTTTAATTAGTGAAAGTTACTGAATACATCATTCAAAATTACTAATTCGGTCAGGACAGTTTTTGATTTTAAATAAAAATATTTGTCGGCTGAAATGCCGACTAATACATTTTTTGTTGAGAATTCATATGTTCTTTATTGAAAATTCAACTACTTCGTTCAAAGTTGAACTACATTGTTAAAAATTAATTTTTTGGATAATGATTTACTTCATTTACTACTTTATTTGAAAATGCATCTGTTTGGTTGAAAATTGATTAATTTTGTTAATTGAAAATTTAACTGTTCCATTTTTGGTTGAAAATTGATATTTTTTGAATAAAAATTCAACTATTCGGTTGAGGATTCTACTATTTCATTGATAATTCAATTTTTTTTTTAATTGAACTACTTGGGTTGAAAGTTAAACTGCTTTGTTGAAAATTTAGTTTTTTTTGTTAATGAAAATAGGTGTTTTTACTGAAAATTTATTCCACTTTTGTTTTAAAAATTATCTTTTTCAGTTTTAGCTGAAAAGTGATTATTTTTAGTTGCAAATTCAACTATTTCGTTGAAATATGAACTGTTTTTTTAACTGAAATATTTTTTATTTCAAATATCAACTATTATATTTTTTGTTCAGAATTCATCTTTTTTCGTTGAAAATTATACTACTTGGTTCAACAGCTTTGTTACAAATTCATTTTTTTGCTTGAAGATTTTTTAATAAACTATTACTTTTTGCTTGAAACTTGATTTTTTTAGTTACAAATGCAACTATTTGGTTAAAGATTCATCTTTTCTTACATTGAAAGTTTGTCTTTTTAGGTAGAAAACTAATCTTTCAGGAGGATTTTTTTTTAATTAACTAGGGTACTTTTTTTCAGTTGAAAATTTAACTTGTTGAAAAATCGTGTAATTTCTTTTAGAAAAAATTTTTGTTGTTGTAAAACATTAATAATAAAAATAAAAATTTGTTTAAAAATTAAATATAATTAATATATTAATTTGAATAAACAAATTAAAATTTTTATTTGCATTAATAAAATTTAATTTATATTTTTAATTAATTTTTAAATTTAAAATAATATATAAATTTTAATTTAATTTTGCAGAAAATCCATTTCTTTGAATTAAAATAGTTGGTTTAATGTTGAACTGCTTTGTCGAAAACTCATTCTTTTTTTTAATGATTGATCATTTTAGTTTGTTAAAAATTCATTTTTGTTTGTTAAAGATTCATCATTTGCATTTATGGTTCATCTATTTTTTTTTAAATTGAACTATTCTGTCGAAAATTAGTTTTTTGTCATGGAAATGAATTTTGTTCATTGTAAATTTAACTATTCCATTTTTGTTGTTGAAATATGACCTTTTCTTGACGAAAATTCAACAGATTGGATAATTTAAAATGACTGATTTCACCATAGTGAGTTAAATTGACTGATTTTAAAAGACAATTTTGACTGCAATGTCAGTCTTCGAATTCGCATTATTTGAATCAGTCAAAATCGACTCAAACAGAATTCATTTTAACGAACCACAACTTTTTATTTGAAAAACAAAATTATTTTTGATACAGTAATAGTGTCTAGAACACGTCCCATAAGATTCTTATGGTTTCTGAGCTTTAATGGGTCCAAAAGGGGCTGACAAGTTAAATTTTTTTTGTATTGCTTTCTAAGATGTTTTTTTGTCACTTAATATATGTAAGAAATCATTTAAATTCTCTGTGTTACAGTGTTTATAGTTTCTGAATAGTTTTTTTTCTTGCATTTATTATACAATTTTAAACAGTAAACATTTTAATTTATTTGTCTTGTTATCACGAGCAATAAAAATATTAAATTTTCGAAAACTTTAAATATAATTTCCGATTCAAACTTTTATTCCCGGATAATTCCCGGGGTTTCTGCTATTATTTTAGTGCTCGAATATTTCTGGGTTTTCCCGGTTAACTTTGTGTTTTATAACAATATGAAACTTTTTTTCAAATTTTGGGATTTTACTTTTCACTTTTTTTTGTAAATGAAAATTGAATCTTCATATATTTCTTTCATTTTTCCATTTTTGAAAAAAACATGTGAAATTAAGAGATCAAAATTGTTCTAAAGAATTGAATTTATAATTTAAAAAAGCAAAAGAATTGCGAGTTGCTAATTAATGCGTTTTTGAATCGAACGAAAAAAATGCAGTAAAAAAAGTCATCCTGTTCTGACAAAGTGTAGAACGACGATTTTTTCTCTATGCAGATGAGTTCATCCGGTGATTAAAAATCCAATTTGCAATAAATAAATAAAATTAATTTCTAGGCATTTGATTCCTGAATCAAAGGCAACAAATTGAGACTGGAAAGAATTAGAATTCATCAAATTTTTTTTCTTCATAAAGTTACGAAAAAATGTATCGAAAAGCTCTCTCTACCCTTTCAGATGTATACGTGATTGTTGACTTTGGATGGTAATTATTAAAAAAAAATTTAATCGAAAGACATTTGGTTAAAAAAAGTCACTTTTTGAAGCAAAAAAAAACGAAAACAGTGATTTTTATAAAACGGGTTGCCAGAAGTTAAGTTAATATTAAGTAATATTAACACAATTTTGTTAATATTTGAGATTCACAGATATCACTTATTTATGTTTTTATGTTTATCAATGAAAAATTAAATTTGAAAATTTATCTCATTGGTTTTTATGTTTTATTGCTCAGCTCTGGTTAAAATGGAAAATTAGGGAAGGAAATTGAAAAGCATATTTTGAAAACTAATAAATATAAAATCATACAAATTGTATGTAACTAAATGAACCGAATAATTTAATTTAATCATTATTGATAAGTGGTGAATTTCCATATCAGTAGATTATTTTCTTCAATATCTTAACTTTTAGAAATGAATCTTTCCACTATTTTGGAGACATTAATTTATAATCCCTCTTACGTTTCGAAACTTTTATATTTGACCTTAATTCTTATTTAAAATTGTTTCTTTTTATTTACGAAATGGGATTATGAAATGTATTAGAATTCAATGAATTTTGATATTTCTTTTATATTCTGAAGTCATTAAATTTGGCTTAGCATAAAGATTTCAACAATCCGGTACTAAAATATCGATATGCCATGAAAATAAAATGAATATAAATAAGGAAAAAACATTTTTTAGTCCATCTTTACCATTTTTATCTTAATGCTTAAGTAACTATGATGCTTCGCAAATAGAATGAATAAATTTTGATATTTTTGACTGAAAAGTAGAAAACAGACAACTGAGGCAGAATAAATATATAACAATCACAAAAAATTGTCAAGTTCGTAAACAAAACTCTAATCCATTGAAGCTTGAATCCTGTTACAAAAAGTTTTCAAGGATTTAGATCATTATATTTTGTTTAAGAAACGGAATAATCATGCCTTAAGAATCCAAAGATGCCAACATTTTTTTAATTTGTTTTTATCCATTTTCTTATATCATTTTCTGCAAAAAAAAAATTAATTTTCGATAATTTATCATTGAAGATTGCTACTGCTAACACAAGAAGTAGAAAAATTAATCTTAAAACGCCATAAATAATTTTTGCATTCAATTTATCAAAATTGAAGTACTTGTAGTTTACATTTTTACAGTAAAGTTTACAGTGACGTTTGCTTGCAACATCTTTAGCACGAGACATTAATATTTCTAAGGAAAGAAGAAAAATTAATTTACTTAATTTACTTATGTATTTTCCATTTACAACGAACGTTTTGATTTAATCTCTCTTCTTCTTTTTTAATTCAAGCGGAATATTTTTCTATTTTAGCTCTGAGTTTCAATACAAGTTCATAAACATTTTTCCTTATCACATTATCACATGCACGACACTTCTACTAATATTTGTCAATCACATGTTTATTCAGGTTCACGAGTTTTCCTACATGAAGGATTATAAACTGAAATTATAATGAAATGCACAAACTATTCCAAATGAAAACAAGCATAAAAACAATGTCATTGTCAAAAATTTAAATCAGATCATGAAAAAGTACCAAAATAGATTTGAAAAAGATTGAAGATAAAAAAAACTCAAGAACATTTTACCTGAGAAACTGCTTCGAATAACAAGATTGAATTGAAGAAGGAAGAAAGCTGCCTTCCAAAAAACCATTCTTCCTCTGCAAAAGTTGAGTCGCCAAGAAGAGGATATCCGAAATTTTCACGAAACTTCCACTTTTATCGCGAGGCGAAGAAAGGCACTTTCACTTAAAAGGTAATCGCGTCTTTTTATTTAAAAATGAATACTGAAAAAAATGATAACTAGTAATTAAGAATTTATCATTTATCTGTTATAATTGTTGATGTTAGTTGCGATGCGAGCCGCCGACTCTCCACCGGAAGTAGAGCTCGAGAGCGCCCTCAAAGAGCTTCCGGAGAACCGAATCCTCAGCAACTAAATCGTAGACGAAAGACGGCGAAGAACTGCTTCGCGAGAGCTTCGTTCCCTTCTCTATACAAGATTCTGGCGGAGGCCACTCGTACCCCCGCAAGAACCATCGTTCACTTTTATATCAACCTGATAGCACATTGGATCGTCATCTGGAATCAATCATCCCCAGGATCTTCCTTGATCCTCAGATTATTTTAAATCTAAATTTCGAGGTTTATGATTTTTCAAATGAGCTCAAGAATCAATCCCTTTTCTATCATCGATTGGTCTGAAAATATTAAAAAGATTATTAGTACCAGTGATGGGAACCGTAGCGATAGTTTCGGATAGGAATTCATTCGTAACCGATCCGAAGTCATCCGAATTATTCTGGAATGTGTATCCGAACCAATCCGATTCAATCCGAACTTCCAATCCGATTCAATCCGAACCAAATTTTTAATCCGAATGAATCCGAACTCGGATTGACCTGAACCGACTTTCAATCCGAATGAATCCAATTCAATCCGAACTCGGATTCATTCCGATTCATTCGTATTGAAAATCAGTTTATGTCAATCCGAGTTCGGATTCATTTGGATTGAGAATTTGGTTCGGATTGAACCGGATTGAGTCGGATTAATTTTTAACCGCTTTGGATTGAACGAAATGTAGAACTTTTTTCGGATTGGTTCGGATCGATTCGGGTTGGTTCGGATACAGATTCCGGAATAATTTTGAATGATCCGGATTGAATTCCTATGCGATACTTTCGCCAGAGAAGTGACTAGTTACTTTTTTGGTAACGAAGTTATTTTTGTAAATAAATAACGAATTGGTAACTAGGTAAATTTTGTTCAGTGACAGTAACCAAAAATCATTTCTTTTATGGTTACTTTCCAAGTCTAGTTAACAAGTTGTTTTTACGACAATGAATCAATTTTATTGCTTTTGCAACAATTTTTTTTATTTTCACTATTCAAATAAATTTTGACGGCTTGTTTTCCAAAAAGAAAAAATAATTTTCAGAGCTGAATATTCGTTTTTTCTTGCTGGCAATTAATAAAAAATGTTTACTAAAAATTTAACTATTCCAGTTGAAGATTCAGAATTTTAGTTGAAAATTCAATCATTCTGCTGAATTTTTGTTGTTGTTAAATATTCATTTTTTTATCTTGTCGATTATTGGAAGATTTATCTTTTTCCGTTGAAAATTCAACTATTTGGTTGCAAGTTGCGTTCCCCGGTTTAAAATTTATTTTTTGGTTGAAATTAAAATATTTTTTTGAAATTCGCGTTTTTTTTCATGAAAGTTAATTTTTTTTACTAAAAATGTGACTGTTCCATTTTTTGTTTTAAATCTATATTTGTTAGATGATTCAGCTATTTGGTTTTCAGTTGAAAATCCATGTATTTTGTTGAAGATTCGGCTCTTTTAATAGCAAATTTATTAATCTTCTTGTTTGAAAAATCATCTCTTTTGTTGAAAATCCAAATATCTTTGGTGGAGAATTTAGCTTGTTTGGTTAAAAATGTAATTGTTTTTTTTTAAATTTAATTATTTTGTTCAAAATTCAACAATTTCTTGAGAAAATCATTCTATTTGGTTCAAAATTGAACACTCGTCATTTTTGGCTGAATTAAACTATTTTGTATTTAAAATTAAAATCTTTTTCGTTGAAATATCAAATATTATACTTTTTCCTCCAGAATTTATCTTTTTTGTTTGAAAGTTAAACCACTTTATTAAAAACTCATTTTGTTGGTTGAAGATGTATCATTTTAGTTGAGAATTTCTCTCTTTGGTTGAAAATTGAACTATTCTGTTGAAAATTGTTTTTTTGTTTGTTTATTAAATAATAATTTTTTTTCACTGAAAATTGATCTATTCCATTATTAGAAGATTTATATTTTTCAGTTGAAAATTCAAATATTTGGTTGCAACTTGAGCTCCTCCACATGAAATTTATTTTTTTGGTTGAAAGTGACGAAACAATCATCAACAAGATCTTCCTTGAATCTCAGATTATTTTTAATCTAAATTTCGACGTTGATTGCTTCTTTAATTAGTTCAAGAATCCTTTTTCTATCTTCTATTGGTCTGATATAAGATTATGATTTTGATTGTATCCCGTACAACACCTAGTACCAGTGATAAGAAGTAACTAGTTTTTTAACTAGTTACTTTAACTAGTTATTTTTTCACTAATGAAGTTACTTTCGTAAATATGTAACGAATTGGTAACTAGGTCAATTTTTTTTAGTAACAGTAACCAAAAATCATTACTTTTATAGTTACTTTCCAAGTGTAGTTAACAAGTTTTTTTTACGACAATCAATCAATTTTATTGCTTTTGCAACTATTTTTTAATTTCACTATTCAAATAAATGTTGACGGTTTCTTTTCGAAAAAAGAAAAATAATAATTTCCAAACCTGAATATTCGTTTTTTCTTGCTGGAAATTATCACAAAAAAATTTACTGAAAATTAAACTATTCCAGTTGAAGATTCAGAATTTTAGTTGAAAATTCAATCATTCTGCTGAATTTTTGTTGTTGTTAAATATTCATTTTTTTCACTAAAAATTTATCTTGTCGATTATTGGAAGATTTATCTTTTTCAGTTAAAAAATCAACTATTTGGTTGCAAGTTGAGCTCCTCTGTTTAAAATTTATTTTTTGGTTGAAAATGAAAATATTTTTTTTAAATTCGTGTTTTTTTTCAATAAAAGTTAATTTTTTTACTGAAAATATAACTGTTCCATTTTTTGTTTGAAATCTATATTTGTTGAAAATCCATGTATTTTGTTGAAGAAGCTTCTCTTTCAATAGTAAATTTATTAATCTTCTTGGTTGAAAATTCATCTCTTTTGTTGAAAATCCAACTATTTTTGGTTGAGAATTCATATTTTTTGGTTAAAAATTTAATTGTTTTTTGAATATTTAGTTATTTTGTTAAAAATTCAACAATTTCTTTAGAAAATCATTCTATTTGGTTCAGAATTGAACACTCGTCATTTTTGGTTGAATCAAACTATTTTATATTTAAAATTAAAATCTTTTTTGGTTGAAATATCAAATATTATACTTTATCCCCAGAATTTCTCTTTTTAGTTTGAAATTTAAACTACTTTATTAAAAACTCATTTTATTGGTTGTAGATGTATCATTTTAGTTGAGAATTTCTCTCTTTAGTTGAAAATTTAACAATTCTGTTCAAAATTGTTTTTTTTTGTGTATTAAATATTAATTTTTTTCACTGAAAATTCATCTATTCCATTATTAGAAGATTAATCTTTTTCAGTTGAAAATTCAAATATTTGGTTGCAACTTGAGCTCCTCCACTTAAATT
The DNA here is from genome assembly GCA_932195095.1 of Andricus curvator. Classification (NCBI taxonomy): domain Eukaryota; kingdom Metazoa; phylum Arthropoda; class Insecta; order Hymenoptera; family Cynipidae; genus Andricus; species Andricus curvator. The sequence continues at coordinate 159,472 of CAKNYM010052569.1, forward strand.
TATTTTTTTTTTGTTGAAAGTGTGGAAACAATCATCCACAAGATCTTTCTTGAACGTCAGATTATTTTTAATCTAAATTTCGTCGTTGATTTTTTTTTTCAAATGAGTTCAAGAAACCCTTTTCTATGTTCTATTGGTCTGAAATATGATTATTATTTTGATTGAATCCCGTAAACAAGTACCAGTGATAAGAAGTAACTAGTTTTTTTTAACTAATTCCTTTTTTACTAACGAAGTTACATTTGTAAATAAGTGACGAATTGGTAACTAGGTAATTTTTTACAGCAACAGTAAATAAAAATCTTTACTTTCATAGTTACTTTCCCAGTGTAGTTAACAAGTGTTTTTACGACAATCAATCAATTTTATTGCTTTTGCAACTATTTTTTCATTTTCACTATTCAAATAAATGTTGACGGCTTGTTTTCGAAGAAGAAAAAATAATAATTTCCAAAGCTGAATATTCGTTTTTTCTGGAAATTAATAAAATTGTTTTAACTGAAAATGCAACTATTCCAGTTCAAGATTCATAATTTTAGTTGAAAATTGAACTATTCTGCTGAATTATTGTTGTTTTTAAATATTCATTTTTTTCACTGAAAATTCATCTTGTCCATTATTGGAAGATTTATCCTTTTCAGTTGAAAATTCAACTATTTGGGTGCAAGTTGAGCTTCTTTGTTTAAAATTTATTTTTTGGTTGAAAATGTAAATATTTTGTTTAAATTCGTGTGCTCTTAATGAAAGTTAATTTTTTTGACTGAAAATATATTTGTTCCATTTTTGGTTTAAAATCTATATTTTTTAGTAGAAGATTCGAATATTTGGTTAAAAATTTTTGAATTTTAATCAATTTAAATTCCAAGCTTCTGAAATTCTAGAAATCTAAATTTGTATTGAATTAAGAAAATTATGATTTAACATACAAATTTATTAGACAAATTTTTGTAAAATCAAAAAATAAATTAACCTTATTTTTTACCATTCCAAATGGAAAAATTTTCAATTCTAAACCTTTAGAATTGAAGTAATTTTAAGTGGGAAATATTAAAAAATTAAAAAATGTATACTCCAGAAACTTGAAACTTAAACAAATCCGAACATCATCTAGAACAAAACAAAAAGTCTAGTCTCGAAGTATTGTGATATTATAACTTTTTTGTACTCAAACCCATAAAAAATGTCTATTACTTTCAGTAAATTCAATCGTGTGGTAATTCACAGTTTTTAAATGGTCAATTATACTTTTCAAAATTTAGCCATTTCAATTTTAATCGCCAAATTTGAACTTATGATAGGAAAAAATGGGAAATTTAGCGTGTACCACGAAAATTTAGAATTCTAAAATTGATATTAATAAAACTTAAAGAAATTATCCAATTGCTCAATAGAAAAATTGTTTTTTTGTTAACTGAGTTTGAAATTTCGAATTTTTTAAAACATTTTTCAAATAAAAAAACTTTAATATTCAATGCCTGGTTCTACAATCTGCTCATTTTTAAGGCTGGATTTTGAGAAATTATTGTCTTAATTTTTCATTGTTTTTAATTTATTTATTATTAGAAATCATTTAAGCTGAAAAGTGTACAACTATCAAGTCTTTCATTTTGATACTCTATGATTCGTCAGAATTTAAGAAACCAGAAAGTTTTGTGCGTTTAAAATTAAAACCAAACTAATTTGAATATTTAAATTTAAAATTATTAAATTTGAATCCGACTCAAATTGAGCTGGTTGAATTTCTAAAAGTATAATTTGCTAATTTCAAAATTGTTAACTTCTATACGAGTAAATTTATTTAAAGTAAAATAAATTTTTATGGGTTAGAGTACAAAAACGTTTTAATATAACAATTTTTCGCGACTACATTTTTTTAGTCTTAAATGAAGTTCGGATTTGTTTAAGTTTCAAGTATCTGGAGTATACATTTTTTTTCATGTTTCCCATCTAAAATTACTTTTTATTTTGAATATTTCATTAGAACAATTCAATTTGAAAGGTTTACAATTGAAATTTTTTTCATTTCGAACTGTGAAAATAAAGGTAAATTTATTTTTTTTATTTCAGAAAAGTTTGTCTAATCAATTTTTACGTTAAATCATAATTTTTTACACTTAATAAAAATTTAGATTTCTATAGTTTTAGAAGCCTTTAATTTGAACTATTCAATTTAGTTTTCAATTTCCACTGCTTCCTAATGAAATTGTCTAAATTTAACATTTTTAGTTTGAAAGTTTTTAATTTTGAAAGCTTCCGTTTAAAATTTTTTTTCAATTTAAAATCATCCAATTTTAAACGCTTTTTCCAGAAATGATACAAGTTCAATTCCTTTTCATTCTATTCGAAATAGTGTCCTTTTTTAAAATTTTACCTGTCTACAATATTTTGAATTGGAACGTTTTAAATTCAAAATCATTTCATAAATTTTTCTTGAATTTCAAACGGTTTCTATTCGAAATTATCAAGAACAAATGGGGTTCTCCGCATGTGAGAGCCAATCGGCTCTCGATAGCTAACTTCACAGTGACTAATCAGCCCTCTATTTATGTGTAAACATCTTCGACAAACGTTAACTTATAGTACTTATACTAAAAAGATTTCACAACTATTTCACAAAAATTTCAAAAAATTCACAAAGATTTGAAAAGCTTTCAAAGCATTTTTTAAGTTAAACTAAAATTATTTCAATAATTTTCGAAAAATGTCGTAAAGATTGTACAAAGATCCATATCGCTATCTAAGATGTTTACACATCAAAAACCAAAATTAAAGAAGTAAAAGGGAGAGATAAAAAAAAATATTTATGGTTTTAACAAATTACCGGTTATATGCTCGACCGAGCGTTCGATCACAGTAAAAATTAAGGAAAAATATATTGCAGGGGAAAAATTAGTCCACAAAATTTTGAAAAGGTAGAATATCATTCAGTTGAAGGCATTCTTAAAGTACTGGAAGCAATTATCAAAAAGAAAAAAGACGGAAATTAATGAAAATGAAAGTTTTTATCATAATAAAATTTATACTGCCTTTTAAATTCTTATTAAATATATAGGGGACCGTACTTAAATTACGTAACAGCTCAAGGGTGGGGGGGGGGTAGATTTGGTTACGATTTGTTAAGAAAGGGGAGGAGGGGTCCTTAATTCATGTACGTAATTTATGGAAATTCACAAATGAAACAAAGAACTCGCAGTAATTGTAGAGAAAATTATGAATTTAACTTTCGCGCCAAAGAAACCTGGTGAGTGAAAAACGAACCTAGCGAACAACAATTTTAAAAAAAGTCAGGGAATTTTATTGGTCAGAGAAAATCCAGAGATTTAGGAAAAAGGCTTGGAAAAGTTAGGGACTTTCTATAACTTCAAATAACTGTCGAGCAGAATAAATAAAAAAAATTTCAATTTTAATTTGAAATTATTTTATTCCTTTTATAAAGGATGCTAGGTTAAAAATGAAAAATTGGTCAGGGAAAAATTAGAGAATTTTTAAAATGAAGTTTTGTGGTAACCCTGATACAATATTTTATTTATATTATTATTTATTATTTTATAACATTTAATTATCTTTTTAGTTAAAAAATTAATAATTTGTTTGAACATTCAACAATTTTGTTAAAAAGTCATCCTTTTTGGTTGAAAATGTAACTAATTTCATAGAAAATTTACTTTTTGATTGAAATACATATTTTGGTGTTAAAAGTTAACTGACATCTTTTCTGGATGAAAATTCAAGTCTTTTTTTATTTGAAAATTTGTCTTTTCAATTTAAAAGTTATCTATTTTACTAGAAATTGCATCTTTCTTGGATAAAAATGCAACTGTTTGGTTAAAAATTCAACAATTTTGTTCAACTGTTTTGTTGAAAATTCGTCTTTTTGGGTTAAAAATTCAACTATTTCGGTAGAAAATTTACTTTTTGATTAAAATTCATATTTTGCTGTTGATGAAAAGTCAACTGAAATCTTTTTCGGATGAAAATTCAACTTTTTTTTGAGTTTCTCTTTTTAATTTAAAAATTCATCTATTTTAATAGAAATTGCATCTTTCTCTTATAAAAATGCAACTGTTTGGTTGAAAATTCAACAATTTTGTTAAAAAGTCATCCTTTTTGTTCGAAAATTTAGCTGTTTTGTTGAAAATGAAACTATTTCGTAGGAAATTTATTTGTTTAAAATTCAAAATTTGATGTTAAAAAGTTAAAAAGTCAACTGAAATCTTTTTTGGATGAAAATTCAAATATAAAAGAAAAATTTTATTTAAAAATTCATCTAATTTAGTAGAAATTTCATCTTTCTTGGATAGCTATGCAACTCTTTTGTTGAACATTCAACAATTTGGTTAAAAAGTCATCCTTTTTGGTTGGAAATTCAACTGTTTTGTTGAAAATTTGTCTTTTTGGGTTTGTAATTCAAGTATCTGCGTAAAAAATGTACTTTTTGTTAAAAAACTCATATTTTGATAATGAAAAGTTAAACTAAAATCTTTTTTGGATAAAAATTTGTCTTTTTGATTGAAAAATTCATCTGTTTTAGTAGAAATTTAATCTTTCTTCGATCAAAATGCAACTGTTTGGTTAAAAATTAATCTTCTTTGCTTCAGGATTCAACTATTTTGTTTTAAAATTTTGGTTTAACACTCTTTGTTAAGAAATAATTTTTTTGCAGAAGATGAATATTTTTAGTTGATAATTCATCTCTTTGGTTAAACGTTCAACTATTTTGTTGAGAAGTTTTTTTTAAAGAAGGTCTCTCTTTGGTTGTAAATTACACTATTTTTTTAAAAATTAATTTTTTTTGCTGAAAATTCAATTTTTGTACAGAAAATTCGTCTTTTGGCTTGAAGGTCCAACAATTTAGGTGAACTGTTTTTTTCTTTCATGACTGAAGAATTTTTATTTGTTGAAAATTCGTCTTTTAGGTTTTAAAATCAATTTTTTTTAGGATTTAATCTTTTTTTGTTGAAAAATATACTATTACACTTTTTTGTTGAGAACTCATCTTCTAAGGTTGAAAATTCAATTATTTGATTGAAAATTTAATTATTCTGTTGAAAATTCAAGTATTTTGTTAAAAAGTCATCTTTTATGCTGGAAAAGTAATTTTTTGTTCAAAATAAATAAATTTGAAAATCTTTAACTTGAATAAAAGATCCTATATTAGAATATTTCTCCTGTCTTATAATATACAATAAACATAATTATTTAAAAATTTCATGAAATTTTATTTTTATAAGAACAATAGATTTTATAACGATATCCCCGTCTATCTTTTTCGACTCTCTTCGCCAATATAGTTCTAATACTATCCTTTTCAATTCCAAATTCTAGATCCTTCGCCTATTCCCGTCTATGCTTTTCTATTACTTGGTCAATCCAGATTCATACCTGTCACTCTAAAATCGAATCAGTGAAAATGCGCTGCTTTTCAGTGGAATTTAACTAAAAATCAGTAACTCCTATATATTTCAATATCCTCTTCCCTCTCTCATTTCATCGTACACCTATCAAGGTTTATCGTTTTTTATCTATTTTCCAATCTGAATTCACGTCAATCTTTTTCCATCCCCTCTAATTTATCTCATTCTATCCTTTATCTATTCATGTTAATCTTTTTATATCTCGTTTAATCTAAATTCCTGTCCATCTTTTTCAATCTCCTCTTCTCTATCTCATCCTATACTACATCTATCAACGTCTATCTTTTTCTATCTTTTTGTGAATCCAAATGCACGTCTATCTTTTTTAATACCGTCTCTTCTATATCTTATCCTTTATCCATTTACGTCAATCTATACCTCTGTCAATCTAAATCCTAGTCTATCTTTTTCAATCTCGTCTTCTTTATCTCATCCTACCCTACGTTTATCAGCGTCAATCGTTTTCTATCTTTCTGTCAATCTAAATTCCCGTCCATCTTTTTCAATCTTCTCTTCTCTATCTCATCCTATACTACATCTAACTGACTAAGGGTGGTAAGGGGCCATCCATAAATTACGTAACACTTTTAGGGGGGGGGGGGGGGATCTAGCCAAGTGTGATATAATGGCGAAAAACTACAGGGGAAAGTCGGGAAAAGCGTGACATAGTAGGGGGGTGGGGGAGGGTCAAAATTGTCGGAAAATTGTGTGACGTAATATATGGATAGCCCCTAAGAGTACTCAATCGTAGAAGATAGAAAACGAGATAGACAAAGATTCAAATTTATATTAAAAAGATTGAATGAATTAAAGGAAAAGATAAGGTTTTTCGGTTACGAAAGATAGAGAAAGAGATGGAAAAAGATTGAAATTCGTAATAGATCGATAGACTAAGAGATATAAAAATATAAGAGTCCTTGGTCACGAAAGATAGACAAAGAGATGAAAAATTATTGAGACTGAGGATAGGAAAAGATAGCGTTATAGGAATGCAAAGTGAGCTATTGAGAAATTGAAGGAGAGATAGAATAGTTCTATCTTTTCCTATCCTCCACTTTCTATCTTTTTCTAACTTTCTATCTCCAGTAGGGCAAAACCTTCAGGTTGACGTGAATTTAGATTGACAAATAGATAGGAAAAGATAAACGTTGATAGATGTGTGATACGATGAGATAGGGAAAAGGAGATTGAAAAAGATAGACGGGAATTTAGATTGACAAAGAGATACAAAAAAAGACGTTGATAGCTGTAAGATACGATGAAATAGGGAAGAGGAGATTGGTAAAGATAGACGGAAATTTAGATTGAAAAAAAGATAGAAATAGATAGACGTTAATAAATATAGGATACGATGAGATAGAAAAGAGGGTATTGAAAAAGATAGACATGAATTTAAATTGAAGCATAGATAGTAAAATATAGACGTTGATAGACGTATGATGCGTTGAGATAGGGAAGGGGAGATTGAGAAAGATAGACGTGAATTTAGAATGACAAAGAGATAGAAAAAGA
>CAKNYM010052569.1:166407-198632 GCA_932195095.1 Andricus curvator
ATTCAAAAAGATAGACATGAATTTAAATTGAAACATAGATATTAAAAGATAGACGTTGATAGATGTATGATGCGTTGAGATAGGGAAGGGGAGAGTGAGAAAGATAGACGTGAATTTAGAATGACAAAGAGATAGAAAAAGATTGACGTGGATCGACAAAGGATAGGATGAGATAGAAATGACGGTATTGAAAAAGGTAGACGCGAATTCAGATTGACAGAGTGATCGAAAAATATTGACGTTGAAAGATAAAGGATAGGCTAAGATAAAAAAAGAGGGGATTGAAAAAGATAGATGGTGATTAACAGAGAGATAGAAAAAGATTGACGTGGACAGATAAAGTATAGGATGAGATAGAGAAGAGGGGAGTGAAAAAGATAGACGTGAATTTAGATTGGCAAAAAGATCAAATGGAATACATTTTCTTTATATCTTTCTATCATGAAGATTCAAAATTATTCATAAAGTTAGGATCTCTATCTTCATTCTTCACGCAGGGCTTTGTCAATTCAGCCTTTTCGGCTATCTCTTTCAATTCCCTGTTTTGATATGTGCGTCTACCCCTTACCTATTAGGCTGGTCCTTTTTTAGAAATTTTTTTTGGAAATCATTCAATCGCCATATTGCCCCGAATGTCAGAAAATAGAAAGTCCTCCAAATTTGAATCAAATCGGTTAATACTTTCCCATCAACCCATACACTTGAAGTTTCTCATGAGATTAGCTTGGGAGAATTTTTTATTTAATTCTCAAAATCATTCTGCTGTGTTAGCTTGAGGTGGAACAGTGGACTAAAAAAAGTTTCTGTGGACAAATCAATTTTTCAGCCTTCACTATTCATTCTATTTGTACGATTCGATTAAGTTAGAAAAGATTTGTGTCCTTGAACTTTTTATAAAAAATTTGGATAATTTTTTATTCACTAATAAAGTTGAAATTTTTATTTAAATTTTCAGAAGTACCATTTGAATTAAGATTTTCAGATTTATCAAAGAAGGTCTTAGGTCTGTGCTAAAACTATCTATAAATAATTGTCAGTAGTTTAAAATAATTTAAAAAAATGTGTATTACGTTATAAACAAACTAATTTAAAATTTTTATTTTTGGGGATGGAAAATGATTAGCTCATTAAAGTCAAGAGTTTTGGTTATAAAATGTGAGAGAAAATAAGGTTTTATTACGATTATCTGTTTAAATAATTAATATTTTTTGTCAATTTGAAAAGTTTTATAGCAAAGAGTGATCGGCAAGACATTTGTAGTTGATTCCGTCAAAGATATATTCCGTAAACAAAAATTGAGCGTATTCATTCGAAAATAGCAAATCTCTAAAAATTTTTTATCAAAATTCTTCAAATAATTATTACTTTTTGGAAATTTGCAACGTATCGTAGCAAAGAGTTATCCGAAAGACATTCTCAGTTGATTCCGTAAACAAATTGAGCCTCTTCACTGAAAAATACTCAATACTCAAATTGTTTAAATATTTGATAATTCTTGTAAATTTGCAAAGTATCGTAGGAAAGAGTTATTGGAAATACATTCTTTTCCTAGAATTGGAAGAACTGGGTAACGTAAAATCTCCCAATCTACTTTGTTTGAATTTACAGTTGAAATAATAATTGATTTTCAGCAAAACAATCAAATAAGTTCGGCCATTTTCCGCCTAATTTCTTTCCTTGTTTCCTCTCCCCGTTTTTCCTGCTTTTTTTCATATATCCCCATTACTTGGCCAACGGCCATACCACGCTGAAAAAACCAGTTCTCGTCAGATCACTGAAGTTAAGCAGCGTTGGGCGCGGTTAGTACTTGGATGGGTGACCATTCGAGAATACTGCGTGCTGTTGGCATATTATGGGTGTGGTGAGCCCACACTTGTAGTTATTTACTACAAGAAACTATCCACCTAGAAACACTACCCAAATCGGGTAATGTCACGCCTACCCTGAAAGGGAAGTCGCCTAATTGGAATGGTATACTTCTATCATCATCTTACGCATGTCATCTAACTGTAAGTTTTCTTCTGTTCGCCCTCTATGTTCAACTCTGTCTTCATCTTTCCCCTTGTCTTTCTCCCCTGCTCCATTTGAGTCTTTTCCCGGGGGCGTTCTGTACATTTTCGGATTTTTTAGGGTGGATCCTGCTTCTACCTTATCCTCAGTACTTCTTCTCTCCGCCCTGTCCCTCTTCCTATTCACGAACCTCTCGATTGCACCCAAACTCTACGCCCTCAATCTCTCCCTTTCTACTGTTTTTATATACTTTCCCCTTTTTTCTCACACTTCGGCGTACAGAACGCTTCCTCGTCAGAGTTTTCGCTATCCATCAAACTGATTTTAATAATCCTCGCGTATCGCCCTACGTAACTTGCGTAACTTCTGTCGCCACTGTACTACCTCACCCTGCTACCTTGTCTTCTTCTGTGCTTTTCTCTACCTATCCTGCCCTGTTGCTGCTACTGGGTTGAACCCGGTCTCCCCACCCTACTCCACACGTCACACAAACTAACCTCTCAGGCTACCCAAAACAGACTCAAACGCTCAAAATATCATTCACTTCTTCACTTTTATTATTTTAAACATTCAATCTTTCACTCAAAAACCCTTCCTTCACACCAGCCCTATCCTACTCCTCGTGTCTGCAACGGCTCAACGTGCTTCCCTTAGTGATTATAGTTTCTATGTGCAAAATTTTCTCACCAGAGCGCGTTGTACGCGCCACGCTCTACAAAAGCATTGTGCCCATTGTGCTGCACGGTGATTTTCTAAAAAGATGTAATAAATAATTTATTATAATGAGTAAATATGGTGCATTTAAATGATTTGATGAAATTCCTATATTTGATATTGACCATAATGACCAGAATTATGTTTTTAATAGAGCAGTTTCCTAATCTAAAGTTTTTATTTCAACTTTTCCGAACCTTAATATTTTAAATATATGAATATCATGTATAGAAAAATCAGCTGAGCAATTCCATGTCAAATCATCCGAAGAATTTCAGCTATTGTTAGTAACTTTGATGAAAATTTTAAATTTTGTTCCCTCAGGTGTTGAAAGAAAAAATCACAAAATAATTATTGAAAAAATCAAAAAACTTGGAAGATATTCAAAATTGAAAATTTTGGTCCTGTTTTTCTTAACTTTTTATAGCATTGGTGATTTTAGCGATATTAAGGTCTACTTTTTGTAAATTATTCGTAATAGAACGCAGTTTTGAAAATATATTTTTGGAAAAAAAATTTCAAAAACTTCTTTGATTTTTCAAAAACTCATTTTGAATCTGAATTACTGAAAAAGAAAACACGTTTTATTTTTTTCATTTTTTTATGTAGATGGCTTCCAATGTCCTCTACAAGTCCTGTAATTATCAAAATGGTAACTCGCTTAATTTTCGAGAAATAATTAAAAACGTACGCCAAAACCACGAAGAAATAGTGAATAGACTATTGCTTTCTTGCCAAAAGGACATTGTAAGCTATCTATATATAAAAAATGAAGAAAATGAAAAGTGTTTTTTTTTTCAGAAATTCAGTTTCAAAATTAGTTTTCGAAAAATCCAAGAGTTTTTTGAAATTTTTCTCTTCAGAAAATATTTTTCCAAAACTGCATCCTATTACGAATAATTTATAAAAAAAATAGACCTTAATATCACTAAAATCACCAAAGTTATGAAAGTTTAAGAAAAAAAGGACCAAAATTTTCAATTCTGAATATCTCCTAAGCTTTTTTATTTGAAAAAAAATTATTTTTAAGTTTTTCTTTCAACACGTAAGAGAACGGCTTCTAGAATTTTTATAAAAATGACTAACAATAGCTGAAATTCTTCAGATGATTTGACATGGAATTGCTCAGCTTCAAAAAGGTAACGATGAATTGTTGCATAGATATATTTCGTTTCTTAAATTTTATATCAGAAAATGTATATCATATTTTATTACAATTGGAATGTTTGTTAATTTTGATGTGGTTTTTAACATTCATATTTAATGAAAAAATTTAAATTATAAGATAGAATATTACTGGTTCCAATGTGTATTGCCGATCTAGCAATTCTTTTGACCTAATTCTAAACGATTTAATTTCATCCAAAACAAAATTTAATTTTCAATGCAAAGAACATGCAAATGTAGCTGTGGAGGTATTAGCATATATACTTTAATTTTATTTACAAATAAGGATGAGACAATTTGTAACACAGGAAATGGCTGAAATTAAAAAAATTAGCGTCTTGAAGAAAAAAGCAGCCAAGCTTTGCGACACTCAACTAGACTTTAAATTAATACATGGAACTGGAATTCAAATTAATGCATGTTAAATTAATAATGAATATGTTTTGTTATATTTTAAAATTTTTAATAAAGTATATATAAATCTCCCTTTTATGCGTTTTTATGGCGAACACAGGGCTTAACAATTTTTTTTTATTTCATTCGTATGAAACTGAAAAAAATAAAATGGAAAATATTTCTGTTTAGAAGCTTAAGCTTTTTTTTCCTTTTTTCAGATATTTTTAGTTTTATGGGGATAACATAAAAAATATTTTGTTCAGTGTATCAAGAAATTCTTACTGCATATCCACTGTATACATTTTACGTAATTCCATGTGTTCTTTTTCTATTTTATATTAATTTATTAATGGAGAAGGTGTATTTTATGTTCTAGAATCATTTAAAAAAATTTGTTTCGCCTCATATTGTTCAAAAACTTAATTATTTTTAATTTTTAAATATTTGTCTATTAGTATAATGCATTTTTAAAGCGTGCCGCGTGCAGCGCCGCTCTGGTGAGGAAATTTCGCACATACAAACTATAATCACTAAGGAACCGCCATTTTTTTTTAGTCGGATAGGGCTGCTTCACACTCTGCCCATTAACTCACCTCAAATCTCACTGCAATTTTATTTGAAAAATCAAACCTGAATTTTTATTGATCCAAAAAATATGATGAATTTTTTATGTCTACAGCTTTTACTAGTGAATAATAATAAAAAATGATAAATTCAACAAAAAATTTTGTGTTCACTTTTGAAAATGTGCAAAAAATATGTATTTTTGAATTGAGTTATATGCACATATTTTGGAAAATTTGGAATATTTTGAACCTGAAATTCCTTCAGCTTGAGCTTACAGGGAAAAAATGTATCCGTGAAAAAGTCACGAACTATTAGCTAGGTCTCGGATATGAGAAAAATTTATCGGATATTCATGTATTTTCGTAAATAATCTGCGAACTTTGAGAAAGAATTGACGAACTCGATGTGAAAAATGTATAACGGTTCATCACTTTTTTTTTACGTTAATAATTACAAAAATATTACGAGTTATTGGGAAAAGATTCTCAGGACACTCACGAGCTTGCCCGACAAATCTGGGAACTGGAAAATAGGTTCTCCTGTGTGTGGCCCGCACACACGCTAGCTCAAACGCGCGGTGAGTGTGTGCGCTCGTATGTGTGCTTCGAGTTCGGCGGATGAGTGACTAGAAGATTTATAGTACGTATTTTGTTTGGCCTCGATGGCTGCGCGTGTTTAAGCACTCCTGGTTACATGTTTAGAAAACTGGTGAGTCAGCAGTCTTTGAGGGTTCGAATCCTCTGAGTTGCGAATTTATAAATGAATATAAATTAAATCGCACAAATAAAATTTTTCCTCTTTATGTTTCAGTCTGAAATTTTCAGGAACTGTTTTTAGGAAATTCGAACTGTTCGTAAAAAACTTCGAAATTTATCCATACATTTCTCATAGAAATAAACATGTACTGTTTCATTTTTTTATCTCGTATCCGAGACCTAGCTACAAGTTTGTGACTTTTTCACGGATAAATTTTTTCCGTGTAGAAACATGTTATATATTTTTTGCATACACATTTTTTTCGTGATTTAGGAATGTAGGATTTTTTTCACGACTTTGGAACGTTTTAAAAACCGCGAAAAAAATTTCGTTTTTATGAAAGAAAAGTCAAACAAGTTTCTTTGGTTCAATCTGAAGAAATTTTAGGTTCGATATATTCAAATTTTTCCAAAAAGTGTGCATTTAACTCAATAAAAACAATGTGTTTCTTGCACATTTTCAAAATTAATAAATTAGGCAAACTTTTTTTAAATTTATAATTCATTATTATTGTTCCCCAGCAAAAAGTTCACATACCTATAAAAAGGCCATAATTCTTGAACGAATAGGAACGTTTTCTTGAATTTTCAAATAAAAAAATAGAAATGAAGATATTACCCGGTTTCAAAATTTCTTATTGTACTTGTATACAATTTTAATCAGTCAAGATTGACTGATCTAATCAGTAACTTCTACTATTAAAAAAATTTTTTAATGATTTGTTTCATAGATTTTAGAGAGGAAATTAGTCAATTTAACTAATTAAATTTAACAGAGAGGAAAATATGATTGCCTCTATCGTGTATGATACCATACCATTTTTTAGATGTTTGCTTAAGTTCTTTTAATGTTAATTATATGACAGTCAATTTTTTCTTAGAACTCTGTATAAGTGAAGCCAGGATGAAGGCATTTTGTCAATTAATTAAAAAGATATTAGAAAATTATTGCAAATTTCAAAGTTTTCTTCAAATTTAAATAAAATCGAATATAATAAACATTTTTCGAAGTTGATAGAAAAAAGTTGGAAAAAATTCGCACACATCTCATCTTTAGGAAAATAATGATAAAAATAAATATGTATTTTTGATAATAGAAATCTCATGATTACTTATTTCATATATTTTACAAAAGGAAGTGTCCACATGTGCCGAAAAAATTAGGCTATTTGTACCGAAATTTCGGCACAAATAGCCCCTTTTCCAGCTCTATTTATACCGAAAAAATCAGGCTATTTGTACCGAAATTTCGGTACCTTTAGCCACGGCCTTTACAAAAATAATTATTTCAGCAGAAAAGAATGTTTCAATTTTTCCAAAATTTTTGTTCCAACTTTTAAAAAGTTGCACCATTGGACAAAGGACACTGAGAATTGTATATTATATTAAATTTTATTTACATTTTAAGAAAACATTTGAATTGGCAATAATTTTTCTATTTCCATGGGCATTTGAATGATTAAAAAAACAAACATTATCTTCTTACAAATTGATAAATTCTTGATAAATTAATAAATAACAAATTGTATATGTAATTATTAATTTTAACCTTTTTTAATTTGAACACTTTTTAGCTTTTAAAAACGAAGTAGTACAATTTTTAAAAATTTTCCCCTTTTTAGAAGTATAATATAGTTTTATTCTATGGTAAATTTTATCGGAAAGACGCACAGAACTCCGACGTAGTGACTTTTAAAATAATTTTATTTTGTTATGCGCTGGTTAGGAATATGACCATGAAATTCCGCTGAAATGTAATCATCAAAAAACTAAGTTTTTTTTCAAGTTTTAATCTTGAAAATGAGACCAGCTTAAAAAAGTGGCAAGGGTATCCTACTAAAATTTTGTTTGTTCCTTTTTTTAGTTTACAAGTTTTTTTCTGTAATAGACATAATTCTTTGAGAATTCTAAAAAATTCGTATGGAAAATATGAAGCAAAGATTCAGAGCAAAAAAGAATAATTAATCAATATAATAATTTCACACATTCAGTGTTATTACTAGTTTTATTTTTTAGAATATTTAATTTAAAATCTTTTATCATTCAAGCTTTTATCAATGTGTCATTTCCCTTATTATTTTCATATTTTTCCTAACAGGTATTTTAATTTTTCTGAAATTCTAATAATTAAGAGATAAACTAAGAAATATGTAAATCCAAATGTAGAAAGATGAATATTCGTAAAAACCATATATTCAGAATAATAAGTAAATAATTAAAAATGAACTTAGAGAATATTTTACGTTTATTAATGTGATTTCTAAGATTTGTCAACCAAAAGTCTCCAAGTAATATTTGTTTTTATTCTAGAATAATAATGTTCTTAAAAATAATAATAAGATAAATATTTATTATAAAATATAAATGTAAAAATTATTATGGATAAAACTCATTAAAATATATAATCTGGTAATTTTCTATTAATGCTAATTACAATGTTTATATCTTACGGGAATTTATAATTTTCTGCAATTTTATAATTTTAGGAATTTTTTTTTCAGAATTTCACAGCGTCCGGAATTTTTTTTCGGGATTTTTTAGACGTCCCTACCTTATGAGACATTTGATCTCTATGAACCAAATACCTGAAGAAAATAATATATTTTAATGACACAATCATGGTTTCATTGAACTCCTGTAATTTTGAATAAAAAAACACATACAGAATTGATTTTAAGACCATTTTGTCTATTTTTGAATTTATCTATTTTCTTAATATTCATTGATAAAAGAGAAAATTAAAATTTTAAATGATTCTTTAATAAGCAAGGCAACAATTCTGTTCTTAAATTTTTTATCTATTAATGAAAATTAGGAATTTTCTGCGCCATCAATTTAGTAAATCAAAATTTCCAAGTAAGTAATTCTATTTGGTGATTAAATTTATTTATGAATGTTTCTAAACATTACTGATGATTATTGACATTATTGAAAAAAAACAAAAAAATTACCGTTACCGAGCGACGATAAGATTTCTTGGAAATTTAAAATGATTTAGGTTTTATTTTAAAAAACTAATTTTAAGTTTTAAAGATTTCCAAATATGTCGATAAGGACTTTTATTTTTACAGGATTTCAAAAAATTTAGGAAAACTTTAAATTATTTCAACAGATATTTGAAGTTTTCGAAGTTTTGAAAATATTCAAAAATAGTTCAAAATTTGAAAAGATTAAATTTTTTAACAAAATGTTGATTTTTGAAGATTTTGAAGTAAAATTTCGAAACTTTTTAACGATTCAGAAAGGTTTTAGGATAATAAAATTGTATTCTTAAGATTCCAGTAGAAATTTCAATTGATGTTTTATTTTGTAAATTTAATTTAAATAAAGTATTTAAAAATATTTGAAAACATCTCAAATAATTTCCTAAAATTTCAGAAAAAATGTAGAAGATTTTAAAATCAATTTTTTATTTTTTACAATTAGAAAATTAATATAGACGTTTTGAATAGATGCAAAAATAATTTTAAACATAAAATATTTTAACAAAGTTAAAACGAAAAGCTAGATTTTTGAAGATTTCGAACAAAAATATTAGAAGCTTTTTAAGAATTTTGAAACATTTCAAGAGAATAAAAAATTTTTCTTGAGATTTCTGGGAACATTTTAAACGATTTTTTATTTTACCAAATTTATTTTAGGAAAATATTTAAAACCATTCTAAAAAGATTTCCAAAATTGTCAAAAAAGAATCTGGAATCTTTTAAAATAATTTTTTCAACATTTTAGGAAAAATTTAAATTATACTAAAAGATATTTAGAAGTTTTCAAACAAATTAAAAAATAATTAAAAATTTGAAACGATTTCAAAAAATTAAAAACTAAATATTGATTAAAAATGATTTTAAATAATTCTAAAAAGATTTCCAATATTGTCAAAAAAGAATCCAGAAGCCTTTAAGACAATTTTTTTAATTTTGCAGAATTTTTTCAAAGTTGTAGAAAAAATTCGAATCATTTTAAAAGATAGAAGTTTTTTAAAAAATTGAAAAATAATATTAAATTTGAAAATATTTTCAAAAACTTAAAACAAAATGTAGATTTTCAAAGTCATTTAAAGGCCTTGAAAGATTTGAAAATAATTAATAAGTTTTCTTAAGGTTCCTGGGAATATTTCAAGTGATTCTTTCTTTTGAACGGATTTAAAATATTTTAAAACATTGAAAGATTTCAGAAAATGTATCAAATATTTTTAAGTTTTTTCCAAGCCTCAAAAAGTCCGAAACATCTCTTAAACTGACTTAAAATTTTCTTAGAATTCTGTAAAATCATGTAAAATGAAAAAAGGCTGTGACTACAGGTACCGGAATTTAAATAGAAATAGCCAGCTTTTTTCGGTACGTGTAGACACTTCCAAAAAAATGTCTTAGAAATTTTCTAAATACTTTTTGAACATAATATCTGAAATTTTCGAAAATCTTTTTGAATTTACTCGAGAAGCTTACAATTGTTTTTCTTTCTTAACTGAAAAATATTTTTTAGTTGAAAATTGAACAACTTTATTGAAAATTCGTATTTTTGCTTTCAAAATTAATCTGTTTTGGTAGAAATTTCATCATTTTTAATTAAAATTGCAACTGTTTGGTTTAAGATTAAAATCTTTTTTGGTTGAGGATTCAATTATTTTGTTAAAAATTCGTCTCTTTGGATGAATTCAACTATTCTTTATTTAAAATTCAAATCTTTTTTACTTTTACTATCAACTATTATATTTTTCGTTGAAAATTTTTCTTTTTTGGTTAAAAATTTAACTACTTGGTTTAAAGTTGAACAATTTTTTGAAAATTCACTTGTCTAGATAAAAATTCATCATTGTAGTTTAAAATTCATCTCTTTGGTTGAAAATGTAACTATTTTGTTGAAAATTCGTCTTTTTAGGCAAAAAATTAATCTTCCTGGTTGAAAGCTCATCTTTTTGGTTGAGGATTCAAATATTTAGTAGAAAACTCGTTTTTTTATGAATTCAACTGTGTTTGATTTACAATTTAAATGTGTTTGAATTGAAGTAAAAATTATTACATTTTTCATCGAAAATTCATTTTCTTATTTGAAAATTCAACTATTAGGTTGAACATTAACTTTTTTGTTGAAAATTCATATATTTTAGGGTTAAAAATAAAACTGTTTTGTAGAAAATTCATCTTATTTGGAAAATATTTTTTCTTTTTTGGCTAAAAATACAACATTTTCGCATTGAAATATCAACTATCACAACTTTTCGTTAAGAATTCATCTTTTTTGTTTGAAAATTCAACTATTTGGTTGAAGATTAATTTTTTTGTTGAAATTATGATTTGACATATCAGAAATCGTCAAAAAGCTTTTTGAATTTTCTTAAGAAACTTAGAAAAATTATATTTATATAGCCATAAAAAACAAATAAACAAACATAATTAATGAATGAAAAATTGGTCGAAATAGTAAAATTAAATGTTGCTTTCTGACTGATTTTGATGAGTGCAAATTTAAAAAAATTTAATATGAATAAAAAATGTTAATTATGTTAAAAACTCAGTAAATAAAGGAAATTCCAGCTGACTGCACATTAATCTTCTCAGATAATTATTTATGACAGATATTATAATCGTAAAAAGTTCAGTCATATTACACAAAAAAGGAACTTATCTTATGACGACAGTAAAATATAAGTCCCAATATGAAAGTCATGAGCCTCAAGGCAATTTAAGTCTGTATGCAATAGGTAAAAACTTCATTTGACACAAAAAAGAAACAAAACTCATTTATAATTAAGTGTTGGAATTAATCTAAGTAGAACCATAATTGCCTACAAAATATTAAGCTTCAGCTTAATAAGCACTGATTTTCAATTTATTCTACTTTATTCGTAATTTCTCTCATAATTCGTGAAAAGCTTTGAAAAAAGAATTTACTATTCAATTTTTTGAAAGTTATAAACCCTAATTCAAAAATATTCCTACATAAAAAAGTGGTGTTTATTTATTTATTTGTTTTTAAGGTTGCATAAATATAATTTTCCTGAAATTCTTGAGAAAATTGAAAACGACTTTCAACCTAATAGTTGAATTTTCAATAACAACAAAATAAATTCTCAGCGAAAAATGAAATAGTTGATATTTTAATCTAAAAATATTTTTATTTTTAATCGAAAACAGTTAAAATGATCCCACAAAGACAAATTCTCAACAAAATATTTGTATCCTCAGCCAAGAAAGATTAACTAGGAAGCAGTTGTATTTTTAACCCAAAAAAAATATAAATATTTTCAAAAGAGATGAATTTACTACAAAACAGTTTAATTTTCTATCCCAAAAAATATGAATTTTTAACAAAAAAGTTATTTTTCAACCAAATTCATGAAGTTTCAACTAAAAAAGATAAATTTTCAGCGAAAAATGTAATAGTCGATATTTCAATCCAAAAATATTTTAATTTTAAATCAAAAACAGCAGAATTCTTTTAAAAAGGTAACAAACTTTCAACAAAATAGTTGAATTCTCAATCAAAAAGAACACTTTACTTTAAACCACATGTTGCAATTTCAATAATAAAAGATAAAATTTCTACTAAAAGAAATGAATTTGCAAACGAAAAAGACGAATTTTCAATCAAAAAAGATTTTTCAAGGATTTTTTTTTCAAAGATTTTTTAGGCAAATTATAATTTGAAGGGGAAAATAATTTTTAATACAAAATAAATTTTTCGAATAACTATTTATTTTTTAACTTTCTTTGTTTATTTGCTTTAAGAAGGTTTCTCGAGAAAAATCCAAATTTTTTGTGAAGATTTCAGATAAGTCGAAAAAGTATCTAGAAAATTTCTAAGATTTTTTTTTATTTTACATGATTTACAAAATTTTAGGTAAAATATGAGACAGTTTAAAAGATATTTGGGACTTTTTTTACGCATGTAAAATATTTTTAAATATTTTATTAATGTTTGGAAATCTTTCAAAGTTTTAAAATATTTTTATTCTCTTAAAAACTTCTACAATATTACTAAATATCTTTTTCACTGACTCAAATTATTCCGTATTTGCTTTTGAGGATTTTGGAAATCTTTTGTAATGTTTTAAAATCTTTTTAAATATTCTCTCAGAAGTAACTTTTCAAAATAAAAAATACTTTAAATATTCCCAGTAATCATAAAAACATTTTTTTATTATTTTGACACATTTCTAAATGTTTAAAAAAACTTCAAAATTTTATTTTGAAATCTTCAAAAATCTGTATTTTATTTCAAGTTTTTAAAAATATTTTTGAATTTAAAATTAATTTTGAAATTAAAAAAAAATCTAAATATCTTTTAAAATGATTCAAGCTTTTCCTACAATTTTAAAAAAGTTCTGCAAAATTAACAAAAATGCCTTAAAATCTTCCAGATACTTTTATTGACAATTTTGGAAATCTTTTGGAATTTTTTGAAATCTTTTTCAATATTCTCTTAAAATAAATTTTGTCAAAAAAAAATCATTTACGCTTTTCCCAGAAATCCTTTCAACATTTTTAAAATGCTTGTACATTTTTTATTAGAAATCTTCAAAAATCTAGATTTTGTTTCAAATTTGTTGAAATCTTTCAAATTTTAAATTATTATTGAATATTTTCAAAACTTTTGAAACTTTGAATTATCTTTCGAAATAATTCACAGTTTTCCTGAAAATTGTTTAAATAATGCAAAAACTGAAAAAATTGTTTCAGTTTCTTATTTGACATCCAATTGGTATGAAAAGAAATCATTAGACCTAAATCTGAATTTTAAATGACCTATTTCTGAAAATTCTATTCGGAAATATTCCATTTTTAACGTTTTGAAATTCTCCTCTTTTGAAATTTTAATCTGAAATCATTCAATTCCGAGATTCTTGAATTCAAAATAAAATTGTTCAATTCTGAACGCTTTAAATTAGAAATGAGACAATTTCAACTTGTTCCTAAAGAAATTGTCCAAATTAAACAATTTTAATTGACGGTTTTGAATTTTGAAAGCTTCTGTTTAAAAAATTTTAAAACTTAAAAGTATCCAATTTTAAATGTTTTTATTCAGAAATGATAAAAGTTCAATTCCTTTTCATTCCATTCGAAATATTGTCCTTTTTCAATATTTTACCTATCTGAAATATTTTGAATTGGAAGGTTTTAAATTCAAAATCATTTCCTACATTTTTCTTAAATTTAACATGCTTTTAATTGAATTAAAATTTAAAAAAATTAAATTGAAAAAAACATTCATAAATATTTACAATTGAAGGTTATGTTAGCGCCTTACACCAAAAAGTGATATTTTAAAAATAAAATAATTATAACGTGAACAAGATTTAGAATCTTTGAACACAGCCTTTTAATTAAAAAAAAAGTAAAAAAAAGTAAACTTTTGACAAGTTTAGGTTATGTGATCGTTTTACAACAAAATTTGGAATTTAAAAAAAAATCATCATAGTTCGAACAAGATTCGCAATTTTTGAACAGTTTCAGGATATATTAACATTTTTCACTGGAAACCGTTTATATTAAACAAAAATCATCAGACTTTGGAAAAGTTTTACAATTCTGAACAATTTTCTGTTATTTTATGTGTTTTTCATCGGAAATTGTTAGTATTTTTAATATAAAATATTATTAAATTTCCAATAATATTTACAATTTTTCAACAACTTTAGGTTATTTTGGTGTGTTTCACCTAAAATTGGTATTTCTTAACAAAAAATCATTAGATTCTAATGCAATGATTTTTGTTTAAATTAATACAATTTAAAAGTTTGAGCAATTTCGGACTGTGCTAGTGTTCTTCGTCGGAAATCAAAATTTTATTAAAAAATCGCTAGGTTTCAAAGAAGATTAATAATTTTTGAATAATTTTTGGTTAAGTTTTCATTTTATATCCAAAATTGGTATTTTATGCAAAATTAATTATAATTTGAACAAGATTTAGATTCTTTTAATAATTTTCGATCAGATTAGTGCTTTCGTCGCTAATTTGTATTTTTAATTATTTAAACATTATATTTCAAAGAAGATTCACAACTTTTAAACAATTTTATGTTATGTTAACATTCATTATCGGAAATTGGTGATTTTAAACAGAAAAAGTTAGGATTAAAAAAAGATTTACAATCTTAGGCAATTTTTTTCTTTTGATAAGATAAAGATATATACATTTATACATACACACACACACACAAACACTTAACAACCACACACACACACACACACACACACACACATATATATATATATATATATATTGATATTATATCAATAATTATTTATATAAATCCCAAATAACGTTGCCATTTTTACAATTTTTTTAATTTTTTATGGATTTGGAAACAGTGCAAAAAATTGGATAAACTGAGAAAAGAAAAATCTTTATATCTTATAAATTGCAAAAATGGTACGTGTTTAAAAAAAACATATATATATATACAATGTTTTTGAGAAATTATATATATAATTAAAAGAAAAAGTTAAACAACCACAATAGTCAATAGC
The DNA here is from genome assembly GCA_932195095.1 of Andricus curvator. NCBI lineage: Eukaryota > Metazoa > Arthropoda > Insecta > Hymenoptera > Cynipidae > Andricus > Andricus curvator. Next base: position 181,487 of record CAKNYM010052569.1, read on the forward strand.
CCCCAGTAGCAACGCGGTAAATCACACCTATGGCCAGGTCTCACAATATATATGATACATTTCTTGCACTCCTTCAAAATCCATAAAAAAATTTAAATAATAAAAAATAGTAACGTTATTTTGGATTTTTGGAAAAAAGAAAAAAAGGGTCTCAAAAAAACCACACCTTTTTTCCTGAAATTTTTAGGAATAATAGGTACTGATATAGTCTACCCAACAAAAATGTTCCGTTCGGTATTTTTTTTTGTTTTTCGGAAGAAAAATCTGGATCTTTGAAAAAAAGAAAAAGAATTGTCTAAAAACCCTAATATAAACCCTGGTTCCAATGATATTTAAAAAGTAACAGGTTATGTTAAGATTTTTTTGCAGAAATTGGTCTTTTTCGTGAAAATTACAATTAAAAAAATTTTGTTCTTGCTTTTTTATTATTTTTCCTTGTATTAATATTATATTTTAATTTTAAAATTTCGTGAGACAAAAAATCTTAGGCATAGCGCGCTTGTTTCTTCTTCTGGTTAAGATATACTTTTGTTAATAAATTTGTTTTTTACAATTATTTCAATCGACTTATGATTGAAATTTAAAAAAAAATAATAATGTCAGAAATTTTTCTAACGCTTTTTATTGCAATAAAAACCAGATTGCAAATCAGTTTTTACAACAACAAAAATTTACTTTTTATGACAAATCATAAACGTTTTATACCTACATCGCTATTATACAATCAAAAGAAAAACATAGGAAATTTTCCATATATTACCAGTTGCATAAATCAGCCACTAAAAACATTTAAATCTCTTACAACTCCATAAAAATTGCGCAATCACTCTGCAAAAATTGCACTCTTCTCACATATATAACACTTAAATCTCACTTTCACTTGAACTTGAACTTGAAATTAAATCTTATTGATTAATTTTTAATTAACCGCACTCGCATGTTGTCGATATTAAAATCTTTTCGATTTTCATCTTATTTCTTTATTTTCTCCTATTTGAATTTTTATCAGATACATTTAGCGATAAAAAGATGTCGATTTAAGTTGCAAAATCTTATCTTTCATTTCATAAATATTTAAGTATTTGATTATTATTATCTCGCGCTTCGTCAATATCGATTATGTTTAGGATATGTTTTGTAGGCTATTTGAAGATTTAAGAAAATCTCAATTTATCCCGAATTCGCGGTAATAATTTTTTATTCGAATTTATTCCAGTTTACACGATATTTGCGAAATACTGTGGCACTGAAATTTCCAGAGAACTTTTTGTGGCGAAAGTGTCTCGGTTCAGAAATGAAACTAAGTCAAATGATGCTAATTCGAGAATATTTCCGACCAGAGTATTGTGAGACGTGAGATGTCAGTTGTCAAGTCATTCGTGATTAATGCACCTAAAGATAAGGAGATAAGGAGAACCTGACTTTTTCTCTCACTAAAAGAAAAATTAGTTTATTGCTAGAACTAATCCGTCAATCTCTTAAGATCAATCTGGACTCTGGAAAGATAATAAAATAGATTCTAATAGATCAATACCATTTCAAATCATGCAGAGAAGTATGTATTTAAATGAAAAAAATACAATAATAATTAACGTATATGACAAATAAATTATATAACATAAAGTTGAAAAACAAAATTTTAAATAAATTAAGTTAATAATTATTTCATTATTGACCGAATATATTTCAAATCATGCAGGCCGGCTGGTGATACATTCAGGTTTAGCTTGCCTATGAAATATGTTTCTGTTTGTGGAAAATAAGGTGACACGTATTTTTTAAATTAGCATAGCGATATTTTTTTATTTTTTACGAATATTGAAAAATTTTAAAGGTACAATGAGTTCATCCAGTTGTTTGCACTCTTTCAAAATCCATCAAAAAAATTTTCAAAATAATAAAAATGGCAACTTTATTTTGGATTTTTGAATAAAAGAAAAAAAAAGTTCTCAAAACCTCACCTTTTTTTCTGGAAAAAATTTAAAATAATAAAAAATGGTAACGTTATTTTGGATTTAAAAAAAAAGAAAAAATAGTCTAAAAAAATCCCACCTTTTTGTCTTGAAATTTTTAAGAATAACAGGTACTGTTCATAGTCTACCTGCCGTAAATTTTCCGTTTGGTTTTTTTTTTCAGGGGGAAAAAATTTTTTTCTGTATTTTTTTTTTTGTTTTTCAGAAGAAATTTTTTTTCAAAACCTTGCCTATTTCCAATTTTTTGAGATATGAAGGTTTTTCTTATTTCAGTTTATTCCAGTCTTTCAAAATCCATAAAAAAAAAATTAATAATAAAAATGGCAACGTTATTTTCGATTTGTGAAAAAAAAAAGAAAAAATTTTTTCTCAAAACCCCCACCTTTTTTTCTGAAATGTTTAGGAATAATATGTGTGATTATTGTCTACTTACGATAAATTTTCCGTTTGGTATTTTTTAGCTTTTCGGGAGAATTTTTTTCTTTTCAAAACCTGGTCTTTTTTCAATTTTTTGAGATAGGAATGTTTTTCTTGTTTCAGTTTATCCAGTCTTTGCACTCCTTCAAAACCCACAAAAAAATTTTAACATATAAAAAACGGCAACGTTATTTTGGATTTTTGAAAAAAGGAGAAAAAATTGTTTTCTCAAAAACCCCAATTTTTTCCTGAAATTTTTAGAAATAATGAGTACTAATATAGTCTATCTACCACAACTTTTCCGTTTGGTATTTTTTTGTTTTTCGGGAGAAAAAATTATTTTTGATTTTTTTTTTCAAACCTTGCCTTTTTTACAATTTTCGAGATTTTAAGGATTTTCTAATTTTAGTTCATCCAGTTTTATGCAGTCTTTCAAAATCTACAAAAAATAAAACAAATAATAAAAAATGCCAACGTTATTTTGGATTTTTGAAAAAAAAGAAAAAAGATTTTCTCAAAAATCTCACCTTTTTTCCTGAAATTTTTAGGAATAATAGGTACTTATATAGTCTACCTAATACAAATTTTCTGTTCGATATTTTTTTTTTTTTTTTCAGGAGAATATCTTTTTTTTCAAAACGTTGCCTATTTCCAATTTTTTGAGATATGACGGTTTTTCTTGTTTCAATTTATCCAGTTTCTTCCACTCTTTCAAAATCCATAAAAAAATTTAAATAATAAAAATGGCAACGTTATTTTCGATTTGTGAAAAAAAAGAAAAAAAATTTTCTCAAAAACCCCACTTTTTTCTGAAATTTTTAGGAATAATATGTGTGATTATTGTCTACTTACCATAAATTTTCCGTTTGGTATTTTTTAGCTTCTCGGGAGAATTTTTTTCTTGTCAAAACCTGGTCTTTTTTCAATTTTTTGAGATATGAATGTTTTTCTTGTTTCAGTTTATCCAGTCTTTGCACTCTTTCAAAACCCACAAAAAAAATTTTAACATATAAAAAATGGCAACGTTATTTTTGATTTTTGAGAAAAAAAGATAAAAATATTTTTTCTCCAAAACCCCAATTTTTTTCCTGAAATTTTTAGAAATAATAGGTACTAATATAGTCTATCCATAAATTCATATCATATTCAACTTCTATCATACCATAACTTTTCCGTTTGGTATTTTTTTGTTTTTCGAGAGAAAAACATTATTTTTTATTTTTTTTCAAACCTTGCCCTTTTTACAATTTTCGAGACTTTAAGGATTTTCTAATTTTAGTGCATCCAGTTTTATGCAGTCTTTCAAAATCTACAAAAAATTTAAAAACTTATTTTGGATTTTTGAAAAAAGGAAAAAAAAAATTCTCAAGAACCTTCTTATTTCCTGAAAATTTTAGGAATAATAGGTACTGACATAATCTACCTACCATATATTTTTCGTTTGGTATTTTTTTGCCTTTCAGGAGAAAAAAAAATAATTTTTGATTTTTTTAAATAATTTTTTTTCTCCTAAAAAAAATACCAAACTGGTTTTAAAGTATTTTTTACAAAAAACTCATTGTACCTTCATAATTTTAAAATATTCATAACAAACGTAAAAATGTCGCTATGTTAATTAAAAAAATACGTATCTCCTTATTTTCCACGTACAAAAACATATTTCATGGGCAACCTAATCATGAACATGTCAATTAAATAATAAGAATTGTATTCAAATATTTTAATCTTGAAGATTCATAATTTTAGTTGAAAATTCGTATTAGAAAATTAATCTTCTTCGTAGAAAATTCATCTATTTGGTTGAAAATTCAACTCTTTGGTTAAAAATTAACTTTTTTGATGAAAATTAATATTTCCGGGTTACAAAATTTAACTGTTTTGTAGAAAATTCGTCTCTTTTGAAAAATATGTAATCTTATTTGTTTTTAATAAATAACAATACAAGGTCAATTTAATTCAATTTAATTGAAAGATTTGAAATTAATCCTTTTTAATCGTGAATTCAATTACTTCGTCGAAAATTTGTCTTTTTTGGATAAATTCAACTATCTTTTATTAAAAATAAAAATATTTTTGCATCGAAATATCAAATATTACATTTTTCTGAAATTTTTTGAAATTTTCAAAAATCTTTTTGAATTTTCTCAAGAGTCTTAGGAATCTTATATTTATATAACCTTGAAAACAAATAAATAAACAAACCTAAAAACTAAATAGTAATTCGAAATTTGTATTTTGTATTAAAAATTATTTCCCCCGTCAAACCGAAAAAATACACTGCTGCACGCAATTAATGATGATGAATTTTATAAATCGCAATTTCCAAATGAGGAATTTTAATTCTAAATTTTTTTTTCAAAAAGAAACTTTAAATTGTAAATGATATTTTGAAGTTTTTAAAACGATTCAAAAATAATTAAAAATTGAAAGATTTAAAAAATTTTCAAACAAAATGGAATTTTTTGAAGATTTCGAAATAAAATTTTGAAGTTTTTTAAAATTGTTGAAAGATTTCAAGATATTAAAAAAATTTTCTTAAGATTCCTGAAAATATTTAAAGTGATTCTTTATTTTGAAAAATTAATTTTAAGACAATCTTAGGAATAATTCGAGTCAGTTTAAAAGATATTTAAGAATTTTTGTAGACATTCAAAAACCTTTTTTTCTCAAGAAACCTTGGAATTATATTAAAAATTATTTTTCCTTCAAATTACAATTCGCCTTATTTTTTTTCTCTTGACTGAAAAATCTTTTTTCTTTTGGTTGAAAATTCAAAAATTTTCTTCAAAATTCATCTTTTTGATTTGAAAATTCGTTTCTTTGGGTAGAAATTTAATCTTTGTCACTTGTTTGGCTTTTTTTTCATCATTTCAGTTAAACTAGTTAACAATTGAACTATTTGTTTAAAAATTAACTTCTTTGCTTGAGAATTCAACTATTTTGTTGAAAATTTGTCTTTTTTGAATGAATTCAACTATTTTTGATATCAAATAAAAATATTTTTCATTGAAATATCAGTTTTTACATTTTTCCTAGAGGATTCATCTTTTTTATTTGAAAATTCAACTACACTTGGTTGAAGATTAACTTTTTTGTTGAAATTTAGATTTAACATATCTGAAATTTTCAAAAACCTTATCGAAGGTTCTCAAGAATCTAAGGAAAATTTATATAAACTTAAAAATAAATAAAAAAATCAACCTAAAAAATTAATAGTTATTCGAACATTTTATTTTGAATTAAAAATTATTTCCCTCTTCAAAATGAAAAACAGCAAGCGCGCCTGACGCGCAATTGATGATTCAAGTCCAAATAAAAAATAATTTTGACACCATGACCTATATAGAATTTTATGGCAATTTTGTATGATTTTAAATGGAATTGGTCAATAGTCAACCATTTATTTTGACAATAACTTCAAAATACATTAAAAATAATTTGTTTCTTCAAAGAAAGACCTATAATTCAATTAGTGATTGAATTACAGATTTTCTTGAATTGTATCTCCTAAGAAGAAATAAGTCATCGAGTTTTGAATTACAAATTATTTCTTTAAAAACAATTGAATTACAAATCAATTAGTTGGTAAAGAGTAATTTATTTGATTTACATAATTATACTTTTTCGAAATTCAAAATGACTTTTTAAATTTATATTGAAAAATATTTATATTCTTATGTGAAGGACTTTGTAGAAAGTACTGTTTCTCCTGAATTTTTATACATTCTTTTGATCGCAATCCATTTTTCTAGACTCTAGTCACGTATTATATGTCAAACACTTCCATTCACACATGCCAGTCGAACTACCTTAGAATAATTCATTTATTTCGATTCTGTGATGTAGAAATCTTATGAAGAAATTGAGATAAAAATTATTAAACATTTAGAAAAAATAATTATTTTTTTAGGAAAATTGTCTGTTTTTAAATTTTTTTCTTACTGATTCCATATTGATTGCACAATGTCATGTTGTTTTGATTCAATTTCCATTTTTTTATCGTTGATTTTCAAGTTATCAATTTTGCACATTAGATTAAAATGATGGAATTTTAAAAAAACGTTTTGCACAATTTAAAAATAATTATTTTCAATTACTTAGTTTGAAGATCCTAATTTAAGGCAGCTTGAATTTTTAAACGTAGTTCGGATTTTTTTAATTTGTAACGCTTAAAGTTTGAATTAATTAATTTTAATGGTTTTCAATTAGAAGTCATATAATTTTGAAAGCTTTTGAAATAATTAAAATTGAAAGGTTCACAATATATAAAATTCTTCTATTGAACGGTGAAAACTTAATAATATTTATCATCTTTAAAATTTCTATAATTGCAATTTCAAATTTTGTACTTTAAAATTAAAATATAAAAAATGTGAGGACAATTTCACTATTAAATCTTCCAAAATTGCAAAATTTCGTATTGAAATCCTTGATAGTTTTATATTTAATAATTCTATATTTAAATATGATAAGTTACTTTGTTTTAATTTTAGTCAGTTTTAAATTTAATGATTTGAGATTTAAATATTCTGAATTGTTTGGTTTAAATTTTAAACGTACAACATTGAATTGTTTTTTAAATTCTTCGAAATCATAGAATATCAAATTTCACAATTTTCATTTGAATCATTTGTAAAATTAATCAATTTTGAATTAAATGTCTCTAGAATAAATTCAAAATAATGAAAAATTAAAACAATAATTTGTCAAATTGTTAAAATGTAGAAATCTTCCGATAAAGTGGAGGTAAAAATTATTAAATATTTCGTAAAAATACTATGCTATTCTCACAGCGATTTTTTTTCGAAAATTGTCTGTTTCTTTATTTTTCTTACTGATTCCATATTGATTATATAATGTCATTTTGTTTACATACAATTTCCACTTTTTTATCGTTGATTTTCAAGTTATTAATCTTGCACTTTAAATTAAAATAATTACATTTTAAAAAACATGATGCATAATTTTAAAGTTAATTATTTTTAATGAATTAGTTTGAAGATCATCATTTAGGGCTGCTCGAATTTTTAAACGCAGTTTGGAATTGTTTAACTTTTAACGCTTCAAGTTTGAATTAATTTATTTTAATAGTTTTCAATTAGAAATTTTTTGAACATATTAATATTTATCGTCTTTACAATTTTTATAATTACAATTTCAAATTTTGTAATTCTCAGTTTCAAATTTCACAATTTGTAATTTCAAATTTAAATATTAAACATGTGAGGACAATTTCACTATTAAATCTTTCAAAATGGAAACATTTCATATTGAAAGCCTTGGTAATCAGTTTTATATTTAATATTTTTTTATTTGAATATTATAAATTGCTTTGTTTCAAAGTTAGTCAGTTTTAAATTTAATAATTTTAGATTTGAATATTCTTAATTTTTTTGTTTAAATCTTAAATGTACAAAATTGCATGGTTTTTTAAATTCTTCGAAATCGCAGAATATCAATTTTCAGCTTAAATGATTCGTAATTAAACAATTTTGAATAAAATGCCTCTAGAATAAATTCAAAACATTGAAAAATTAAAACAATAATTTGTTAAATTCAAGTCTTAAAAATGAGAAGATTTTAAAACAATAATTAAAAAAAACTACAAACATTAAAAAAATTGTTTCATTGATAAAAATATTTTATTTTTGATAAATAAATAATTTTGATCGAAAACCCAATTTTTTTAATTGTTCAAATTCGGGAATTTTCTGTCGGAAATTTCATTATACGGGAATTTTCAAATTTGCTAATATTATAAACTGTCGGGAATATTCCAATTCGGGAGTTTTATATTTCAGTAATTTTATAGGTAATTTCGGGAATCTTACAGTGTTGGGAATTTTATTTTTCGGGATTTTTCAGTCGTCCTCATTTATGTTTAAAAAACATGTGATTGAAAGATTTCAACAATGAATAATAATTCTAAATGAAGTGTTCAAAATTGAACGATTTGAAATTAAAAATTTCCACATTGAAATTAATTAATTGAACTAATTGAATAATTTCTTTAATTTTGAATGGTTACAATTTATAGAGTTATGAATTTGCGTGTTGAACGCTGAATTTTCAATTTTTCCATTTCCTAAGTTTTAATTTTGCAATTAAATTGAATTTTTTTCAGTTTCCGAGCAATTCCGGATTCGTTTAATTTTCAAAGTTCCGTAATAGAAATTTTTTCATTCTCAATGTTTTCTATTTGAAATTACTTCATTTTGAACGTTTTTTTTTAATATTTAAATGTTAAAGGTTTATAATTTAAAAATGTTCCCTTGTAGACGTTGAAAATTATGTTGAATTTATCTTTTGATCTTAGAAAAATTATAGAATTTTAGATGCTTTGGGTTTGACACATTCCATTTAGGTTTCAATTTCAAATTGTCAAATTTTAATCGCTTCAAATTGAAAATTATTTAATTTCAAAAGTTGTCAATTCTGAATGCTTTTAACTGGAAATAATACAATTTCAATTCCTTTGAGTTATGAATTAACCAATTTTCAAAATTCTAATCTATGATAGAATTATCTATTTTAGAAATTTGAATCTGAAATAATTCAATTTAATGATACAATTTCAACTCATTTCTAATGAAATTGTCAAATTTTCTAAGTTTTAGTCTGAAATTTTTCAATTTTGAGAGCTTTTGATTTAAAAATATTAAATTTCAAATATTATTCAGTTTTAAACGCTTTTATTTAGAAATAATACAAGTTAAAATTCCTTTTAATTCCATTCGAAAATTTGTCTTTTTTTCTCAATTCTACCTAATCTAAAAATCTAATTCCAATATTTAAAAAAACTCCTTATATTTAAAAAGTTGTTTAAATAATGGATTTTCAAATTGTTTATATTTTTATTGTCTGTAAATAAAAATCCAGGGACATGAACAAGCGCTTCGGGTGCGTGCATTTACTGTCAGTTACGCAATAATAAATAATATTATAAACTTGATGGTTTAGATTAAACTTTTTATCACATCATATATCTATTATTCAAAATATTAATAGTATTTTTTTAATTTGAAAGAAATCGTGTCTTATTTCTGTTATAGGTATTATAAAGACGTCTGGAAACTGATTTCTGTTATGCCTGGGGCATTTCATAAGAAGGATGCTAAAGTGTTGGGAATCCCCAACCTATTTTTTCCGGAAGCCATGATCAAAGCTATAGAATCCAAGTTCATCTGATTCACGACTGTCTGACGTACCAGGATACTCTTCATCGGAATTTCGGTGGGACTTACCCAGAAAAAATTATACTTCAGTCTGTAAAAATAATCCAACTTTTATGATCCTGTTCTCAATTATCAGGATATTATAATATAATATAAGACAATATAATATAATATCATATAATATAACATAATATAAGACGATATAAGACAATACAATATAATACGATATAATACAATATAATACAATACAATTTAATACAATATAATATAATATCAGGGTTCAAAGCCTTTCCCCTATTCCAGCCATGCCCAGCTAGGGGAAATTTCCGCCGGGAACACATTTTCCGCGCCCACCACTATTTCTTCTGGAGAGCGGGAGTGGTTGTAGAGGCCTGCGAGAATCTCTCCTCGTTAACGACACAGAGGACAGATTCTACCACCACTCCCGCTCTCCAGAAGAAATAGTGGTGGACGCGGAACATGTGTTACCGGCGCGAATTTCCCCTAGCTGGGCATATCTGTCCTATTCCCCCGCGTTTCCCCTTTTTACCATTTTTTGATTATACTTAATATTTTTGTATTATTTTTCGAAAATACGATAAAAAAAATCTAAAATTGAAATTTTGAGCCAAACGACGCAAAATATGGGAAAAAGTGTTAGGAAGTAATTATAGCTTTTGAAAAGTCTTATACAATTTTACAAAACTATTTTTTGATAGGACTTGTCATTTCGGTTTTATTTATCGAAAATACTATAAGAAAATAGAAAATTCAAATGTTGAGCCCAACGACTTGAGATACGGAAAAAAGTTTTCAACGATGAATTGCAGCTTTGAAAAAGTCCTACAAAGTTTGTTTCAACCATTCTTTGATAGTACTTTTCATTTCGGTGTTATTTATTGAAAATACTATGGAAAAATCCTAAATTCAAATTTTGAACAAACGACGCAAAATACGAGAAAAAATCTCAAAGAGCAATTACAGCTTTTAAAGAGTCCTACAAAATTTCTTTTAACCGTTTTTCGATAGGATTTGTCATTTTGGTTTTATTTATCGAAAGTACTATGGTAGACGTTAAAATTTTTTTCTTCAAGTATACATTTCATATAATATTTAATTAATGAAAAAATTCAAAAACTTTTTCTCTCACTTTTTCTTAATGAAGAAACTTAAGCTTTTCTTTAAGACCAAAATAAAACCAAAAAATGGTATCTATGATAATATTAAAATTACGAAAGTAAAAGTTTTTTCAAACATATCTTACTAATTAAAATAATCATTCCTTAAATTATTTAACTCGTTTCAAACATTTTTTAAATACGGATTTTCAAATATTTTATCTTCTGTTTATGTTTTCAATATTAGAAAATAAAAATTCAGAGAAGGTTAAACGTTTCTTTTTACAGAAGTTAAATGAATAATTTTTATTTCCTTTATATTCATGGCATTTCAAATAATTTCTACATATTTTAACGAATTTCTACAGAACTTTAGGGAATAAACTAAATTTTATTTCAAGGGATTTTTACGGATTACATCAATTTCAAGGGATATGAAAGATTTTAATAATTCTTAGAGATTTTAAGGGCTTTCAAGCAAATAAATTGCTCAGGATCTCAAAGGACAGATTTCATGTAATTTCACGGGATTTTATAATATTTAAATGGATTTCAAAGAATTCATTCACAAGAATTGAAGGATTTCAAAGATTTGAAAATATTTTCAATAGATTTTAATTTTAGGATACTTTAAAAGATTCCCAGGAATTTTAAACCGCTTGCAAAAAATTAAAGGTATTTAAAAATATTTCTAAGGATTTGAAAAATTTGGGGTATTTCCAAGGATTCCAAAGAATTTTCAAGAGATTCAAAAAGTGTTAAGGAATTCTCAAGGATTTTAATGATTTTAAGGAATTCAGAACAATTTTATGTCGTTTTAAAGAATTTCGGAAGATTTTCAAGGGTTTGATATTCTTCAAAAGATGACAAGGGATTTTAAAAGGATTGTAACGAATTTTTTAATCATATTTCCGAGGATTGCAATGATTTCAAGGAAATTTAAAACGTTGAAAAAGTTTCGTTCTGCGGTTGCAACTGAAAAATGAAAAAAACTGAAAAACCAGAAGAAAGTATTTAAAAAATTATTAAATTATGTTTCCCTAGCAATTAATTGTTACTTATTGAATTAGGAAGTTACAATTACTAATTCATTTTGTATCATAAGTCTTATCATTTTATTGAGCAGGAAGTGATAAAATTACTAATTTAGCAGTCAGACACAATGCTACTAATTGCATTAGTAAAACTTCTACTAATTCGGATTTACAGAGATAACTAGTTGAAAATTAATAATTTTTAGATTGTCCATCACTATACAATTTCCTATAAAAAAAATTTTCTTATTTTCTAAATGTGAAATTAAATGGTTAATCTTTCCCCTATTATCCCCCTTCTGTGAAAAAATTACCCTATTTCCCCTTTTTTGAGATCTTCTTGCGCTGCGTGATCCTTGTAATATAAACTAATAATAATAATATAATTAAAGCCATTTATTATCCAGTTTTTGAAATTAACTTTGTTTCAGTTTTAATAATTTCCGAATATTTTTTCCTTGGTAAAAATTTGTTCTTTTAATTCGAAATCTTATCTATTGGAATTCTGAACTCAAAAGTGTAAAAGAAATTATGGGAACGTTAAACCTTTTTTTACTAAACAGCAATAAAAATTCATCAAATCCTTTATTTCTATAAACTTACTTTGTGCACATTTCACGTGTAAACTTGTGACATGCTCACATTTAAAACACTTATGTAACAAAACAATTTCAATTTAACTCAGAAGCTGAAACTGAAACAGAAAGTGGCATAGCATTGGTAGCGTCCTTCTGAAATTACTTAAAAATGGCTCTTTACTTTATGAGGCGTAACTGTATGACTTTTATGACTTTATGCGCATTAAAATATTAGAAAAATTGCATTCACTTGTAAATCTAAATTGTAAATAAATAATTGAAAGTGTAAATCATATGTTTACAAAAAATATTAATTTAGCTGGGAAAAGGGAGAAAGTGTCAGACTGATGATTTTATAATTAAAGATTCTGGCAATGTGTATTAGGGTGCCCTTTGGAAATGTGAAATTTTTAATTTCGCAAAAGCAGGCCTCGGATTTCCTACACTATTGACACTTTTTTTAAGCGATGACACTATTCTGCTTTTATTTTGAAAAAATTACACTTAAGGCACTATTTTCAAATCAAAAATAGGATTTTTCAACAAAGACAGATTTTTCAGTCAATAAAGAAAAAAATTTCATCAATAATGCAGAATTTTTAACCAAAAAGAATGATTTTCTACCTAAAAAATGAATTCTCACAAAAATACATACATTTTTAACCAAATACTTGAATTTTAAACATAGAGGATTAATTTTCTACCAGAAAAAAAGAATTTTCAACAAAATATGTACATAAATTTTCAACCAAGAAGATTAATTTTCAACCAAAAAATAAGAATTTACAAAATTAAATAATTTTAAACTAAATCCTTTAAACAATAGATGTGATGTTAGTCTAAATATTATTTGATTAATTTTTAGTTTATATTTTTTTTCGCTTCTAACATTTTTTGACAAAATAGTTTAATTTTTAAACCAAAAAGCATCAATTTTTAACCAAAACTGGAGTACATACATTTTTATTAATGAAAATTAATTTTCAATATTAAAAAAAAAAAGAATTTTCTACATAACAGTTTAATTTTGTGCCAATTAGTTCAATTTTATATCAAATTGTTGAATTTTCAAGCCAAACAGACGAATTTTCTTCTTCTTCTTTATTTATAATGTGTCCCCTAAGGGATTACATGACTTCCATTTCTTACAGCACTTCCTTCTACATGTTTTATAAAATCTTATCCTTACTATTTACAGTTATTTACACCCATTTACAGAAAATCTTATATCTATATCCTTATTTCTATATTTTGACGATAGCGCAATTTGGTATTACATAACCATTACTTAAAAATCTTTACGCTTCTAATTTAAGCGGCTTCCGTTTCCTTTTTCTTTCACTTCTCTTGTAACTCCATTTTGTCATTTTTTACATCCTTTTTGCATTCTTTCTAATTCGCTCCCCTATCACCCTCTAACTCCTTCATCCACTCTTCCCGCAAACCGTCCTCCCCTAGAATCTTCACCACATTCTCTTGCCAGCTTCCTTCATCTTCCATTCCTCTCCTACATCCTTCCCATGCATGCTCCCATGTTTCCTCTTCCCATTCACAGATTCTGCACTTCCTGTTCTCTTTCTTTTCCCAATACATACCTGCCCTTACCTCGTTTCCCAATCTAAATCTTGCTATTCTGGTCCATCTTTTCTCTCCCAATCCCTTTTCTAAATACTTTGGTACTCCTTCCTTTTTTATCATCTTATACCATTTATTATATTTTGATTCCTCAACCATCCCCCATCTTTCTAATAATTGTATTTCCCTCTCCCTTCTTTCCACTTCTTCATAGTTGACTCCAGTCCCGTCTTCTATCGGTTATAATGCTTATGAACATACCCTGCGAACCTTCACCTTCCGTGTCCTCGTCCACTCTCTGATACGAACCTAGTCTTACTTTCACGTTGTTGTAGCGACTCCACAATTTCCCTTTATGAAGAGTTTTCGGAGTGGTTTGCGTTTTTGGCTTTCCTAGCACGAAATAAACCGTCTCGCGTTCGGTTGGGTACGCTTCCACAATCTCTTCTGCGGCTTTACTAAATATTTCCTTCTTAATCCTAGAAAAATGTGTAGAATGTCATTAATATATATTGCTACTTTAAAACATGAAGTTCAGTGTAAATTAAAAATAGTAAAACATACACATGTTTATCCGAATAATTCTGAAACAAATAATCGATTACACATCTGACCAAATGTTGTCGAGCATTCTTGTTTAAAGTTTCGCCACTTCTCAATACAATCTTGCCATTGACAGTAGCAGCAAGATGTGCTTTTAATCCCTAAAAAATAATTATAATGTCGTAAAAAGCCAGAAGTATTTTTTAAAATTAAGATTGATTTTGAATTGGAAGTTTCAATTTAACTTACGTCAGGAAATAGTGATGTTTCCTGTCTGTTGAAGTTGTTCCCAAAACTATTATTTCTTACATCAATCGGTCTACAAATTCGATTGTTAACTGCAAGTTGTACAGTGGAGTTTTCTCGTGAAACGGACGGTCTTGAGCTTCCCGCGGCTGACAAACCAGACAGTATTTCACCCGACCTTACTTTCGGAATTAGCGATCCTGCGTCGTCTTCGGTAGCACTTGATAAAGAACTTGTATTTCTATAGCATCCTTTTTCTTCATTTGCAATTAAATTTTTTTTTCTCTTTGCAACTGGTGAATTTTCGCAATTTCCCAATTCAGCTGATAAAATACGTTCGTCTTCACAGTCTTCAAACACTAATGATCCATCTGTGACGGAAACATATGCCACATACCCTGTTACAAGAAAACGCGTGAATAAATATAAGATTCCAAAACGTAAAATATGAATATCAAATTTTATAAATCTTACATTCATCCTTTTCTATAAGTCTTGTGGAATTATGTGGACACTGTGCCCTTTGCAAACTGCTACTCTTTTCTGAGACTTTAATCTCATCATCGGGATGATGAACGGCTCCCTTAACAAAAAATAAGCAAAATTTGTGCACATTTTAATAAAATACTATTTTCAAATCTGTATCGCTATGAATATCATGTTGATGATATTCTTGGGGTATCTCACTCTTGGACTCTTCTAACCCTAGGTTATAAAAAAAAGTATAATACCGCTTTCATGTATTCTCGAAATTTCTTCATAAATTTTACTCTAGGTCCTGCTTCCTGTATTAGATAACGAATTTCTACGTCGTCTAATAAGACAAATGCTTCGTGATCAATTTTATTGACTGAAATTTAAAAATAACTGAGTGTAAGATAAGAAATAAAATAACTAAAATAATCGTCTCAGACTAAAATAAATAAAATTGCCTGAACGCTGTTTCTACATTTAAAATAAATTGTTAATTTTTCTCATTAAAATTGCCAAATGAAAATTATAATTACATCTTAGTTGCTGAATAATTTTACGATAAATTAATCATATTGTTCACATAAATACCTTCGAAAGTTTCGATGATACTCTGGTCGCAGTTCCAACTCCTTAAGATGCAGCTTACGGTTGACTTCTCCATTATGACTATTGAACTATGTACCTACATATATAAGCAAAGGACCTTAAAAACCGGAAAGTCTTTTTGATTTTTTTTAACTTGGTGATCATCTATCTATATTTGAGGTTGTGCTTCCACAGCTATCAAAATATTTGAAAATGGCCCACCAGATGTATGAAGATTTCAAAAGATTTCAAAGGATTTTATAATATTTCAGAAAGATGTCAAAGATTTGAAGGATTTTCCAGATTTTAAAATGATTTTAATGATTTGAAAACATCAAGGTGATTATCTATCTGTATTTGAGGTTGTGTTTTCAAAGATATCAAACAATTTTAAAATGCTCCACGAGATTTTTGAAGATTTCAAAGGATTTCAAAGGGTTTTATAGTATTTCAGAAAGATTTCAAAGATTTTACAATAATTTTAAAGACTTCAAAAGATTTTGGAGATTATCTATCTATATTTGAGGTTGTGTTTTCAAAGATATCAAAAGATTTCAAAATACTCCACCAGATTTTTGAAAATTTCAAAAGATTTTATAATATTTCAGAAAGATTTCAAAGATTTGAAGGATTTTACAATGACTTTAAAGACTTTAAAAGATATCGGTGATTATCTATCTATATTTGAGGTTGTCTTCCCAAAGATATTAAACTATTCCAAAATGCTTCACCAGATTTTTGATGATTTCAAAAGATTTCAAAGGATTTTTCAATTTTTCAGAAAGATTTTACAGATTTTACAATAATTTTAAAGACTTTCAAAGATCTTGGAGATTATCTATCTATATTTGAGGTTGTGTTTTCACAGATATCAAAATATTTCAAAATGCTCCACCAGATTTTTGAAGATTTCAAAGGATTTTATAATATTTCAGAAAAATTTAAAAGATTTTACAATAATTTAAAAGACTTTCAAAGATCTCAGAGATTATATATCTATATTTGAGATTGAGTTCCCAAAGATATCAAACGATTTCAAAATGCTCCACCAGATTTTTGAACATTTCAAACGCTTTTATAATATTTCAGAAAGATTTCAAAGATTTTACAATTACTTTAAAGACTTTAAAGGATATCGGTAATTATCTATCTATATTTTAGGTTGTGTTCCCAAAGAGATCAAACGATTCCAAAATGCTCCACCAGATTTTTGAAGATTTCATAGGATTTTATAATATTTCAGAAAGATTTTACAGATTTTACAATAATTTTAAAGGCTTTCAAAGATCTTGGAGATTATCTATCTATATTTGAGGTTGTGATTTCAAAGATATCAAAATTTTTCAATATGCAGCACCAAATTTTTGAAGATTTCAAAGGATTTTATAATATTTCAGAAAGATTTCAAAGATTTTAAGGATTTTACAA
>CAKNYM010052569.1:198642-224825 GCA_932195095.1 Andricus curvator
CAGATTTTACAATAATTTTAAAGGCTTTCAAAGATCTTGGAGATTATTTATTTTATTAGATTGTAGAGAATTTAAAAGATTTTGGATTATCTATTACTATTTGAGGTTGTGTTCCCAAAGATATCAAACGATTTCAAAATGCTCCACCAGATTTTTTTAAATTTCAAAGAATTTTATAATATTTCAGAAAAATTTAAAAGATTTTACAGATTTTACAATAATTTTAAAGACTTTCAAAGATCTTGGAGATTATATCTGTCTATATTTGAGGTTTTGTTCACAAAGATATTAAACGATTTCAAAATGCTCCACCAGATTTTTGAAGATTTCAAAGGATTTTATAATATTTCAAAGATTTTCAGGATTTTACAATGATTTTAAAGAATTCAAAAGATTTCATTAATTATATATCTATATTTGAGGTTATGTTTCACAGAATTTGGTAAAATCGTTAACATACTGATAAATATTGCTGTACTTACTGCACTTGAAGTTTCCTCAGATGAAGGACAGGAGCACACTATTCAATTACTCACTCCAAATGCGAAAAAATTAGATGTTCATCACTGTTTCAACGCCCAAACTGGAAAAGCGCGTTAACGACGACTAAAGACGCTAGTGTCAAATTCAAACTAACCAAGCCATATCGTCATTTGTCGATACACGCGCCCTCTACGACTTCACTATCCAGATATTGCATTTGAATATCTCAGATCTTAAAAATCTAATATCCAAAGATGTTGTCCTGCAATATCTCATATATTGAACAAAAATTTTCAGATCATACGCACGATTATCTAGATATTGCGAATGAGTATCGTCATTTTCATTATCTACTTTCGAATATCTAGTTTTCTCCGTGCGGCGTCCTCTAGCTAGTCTACCCCTAGCGTCCGCCTTATATATGTATACCTTTCTTGTAAACTCTCAATCTCTTTCCTTCCCTGCAAAAAACGTCGTATTGGAAAGTATTAAAATGTATTGACATTTTGAATGCGATTCAATTCTGTTTTCTGTTCCGAAAAAAAGATTTTAAAAGTATTAGTTCGTACTGGTTCGCATTACACTTCATCACGCTGAATGCGAAATGGCAGTGTCGATGATTCGCATTACAAAGTATTGGTTCGCATTAAACTTCAAGACGCCGAATGCGAGATGGCAGTTGTGGATCTTCCGCATTTGAAAGTATAAAAGTAATCAAGCGGTTCCTGTTTATTGTAAAACTTTTTTAAAATAATCTAAAATAAATATATAAATATCAATAAATAAATAAAGACTTTATAAAATATTCAATACAATTTTAATCCGTGGTTACGCATTCAAAAGTATTCCAATAACTTCTGGAATTTGCAAATTTTAAACCAATGCGACATTTCGCATTAAAAAGTTTTCAATTCACGCACAACATTCTTCTCATTCGATCGCATTTAAAATCATTAAAACTAATGCGAACTTTCGTATTAAAAAGTTTTCACTCAACCGAAACATTTCAATCATTAATTCGTATTTAAAAGTATTCAAACCAGTACGAACTCTCGCATTAAAAAGTTTTCACTCGATAAAAAATTTCGTCTCATTCTATCGCATTCAAAAGTATTTAAACATATGCGAACTTTCGCATTGGAAAGTTTTTACCTCGCTCAAAAAATGTGTCTCATTCTTTCGCTTTCAAAAGGATTCAAAGTAATGCGAACTCTCGATTTAAAAAGTTTTCATTTCGCTCTGAAATTTTCTCTCATTCGGTCGCATTAGAAAGCATTAAAACGAATGTGAAGTCTCGCATTAAAAAGCATTGCGTGCAAAAAATTTTATCTTTCGTATTCAAACGCATTCAGGAATTTAATGTTATATAAGAAGTATCGCATTTAAACGTTTTCGGCTAACCTCCAATGCGAAACTGACACATAACAGACTTCACGGAAACAAATCGTGAATGCGAAACAATACTTTTGAATTTTACGTTTCTTGCAGGGTTTCTTTCCATCCCCATATCTCTGCTCCATAACCTAATACCGGCCATACCAACGTATCAAATAACCACATTCTCCTTCTCCAATTTTTTTTAAACCTTCTTTTTCCTATTCCCCATATTTGTTTCATTACCCCTGCTGCCTTTTCTAAAACTCATTATGTTTGTATTTTCTATATTTAAATTTAACTTTTTTCCATCTAAGTATTTCTCTAATCCTGTAATTAAGCCCGCCATCCCTTCTTCATCCTCTGCCATCAACAAGTTTCTATAAAACAGTTTAATTTTCAACCCGAGAATATGAATTTTCAACAAAATGTTTAATTTGCGACCAATCAGTTAAATTTTCAAGAAAAAAGTTAAATTTTTAGTTAAAAAACTTACTCATTCAAAAACAAAAAAAAAACGAATATTCAACTAAAATTATGAATGTTCAACCAAAAAAAAAATAACTTTTAAGAAAGTAGTTCAACTGTCAAACAAAAAGTTGAATTTTTAAACTAAAAATATGAATTTTCAACGAAAAATATAATAGGTCATATTTCAACAAAAAAAGATTTTAATAAAAAATAAAAAATAAAACAGTCTGGATTTAACAAAAAACGACGAATTTTCAATAGAATACTTTATATTCAACCCAAACAATTGTTTTTCTACCAAAAAAACGAATTTTCAATAAAATAGATAAATTTAAAAAAAATAGTTCAATTTTCCACCAAACTGTTGAATTTTCGAGCCGAAACTACGAATTGTCTACAAAAAAGTTAAATTTTAAACCCGAAAATTTTACCTTTCAACAAAAAAATTAATTTACAATCTAGTCAGGTTAAGTTTTAACCAGACACCTGCATTTTTTAACCAAAAAATGTGAAATTTCTACAAAAGGAGATGAATTTTTAAACCAAAAAGATGAAAGTTCAACAAAATAATTGAATTTTCAATTTAAAAAAATTGTTGGTCAAGAAAGAAAAAAAATTCAATCGAATTGTTGAATTTTTAAGCAAAAAAATAATAATTTTTAAACAAATCAGTTGAGTTTTCAACCAAAAATATGATAAACTTTTCAACGAAAAAGAATGAACTTTAAAAAAAGATTTGGTTTATCTTATTGGATTGTATTAATTCAGTTGGAATTTAAGTGCAGAAAAATGAGAAAAAGGGGAACTGAGAATAAAAAAAGCAGCAGGGGTAATGAAACAGATATGGGGAAAAAGGGACTGAGATGCCTGCGATAAATAAATAGGAATTTTGATAATTCATAAACTAAAGAATAACATTTTAAATAAACATTGAACTTCAAATTTTTAATACAGGAAAAATTTTATGACACTATATTTGAAAATTTATGACACTATTTACACTACTTTTAATCTATAAAGTGAGTCCGAGACTAGCAAACGCTACCCCTATATTTATTCCTTTTGATAAAAAAAATACTGCCATAAATTTTATTTTATTTTTAAAAAATTGTTTAGTGGTTATACTAGGCCGTTTTAGGTCTGGAAATTAATTTTCTTAGTTTTCGATTTAAAAAAAATACAAATTTGAGGCTAAAAAATGGTTTTACCCTTTGAAAGTATTTGGTAATTATTGAGAAATAAGTCTCAAATTTTATGAAACAAAACAAGCAATTTTCATTATGAAAAACAAAATTTAATAAAGTCATTACAATCACTTTTTTAACTGAAAAATCACTCTAATGAATTTTGAATGCTGTTGAATTTCTTTGAATTAACCCTAATTTTTTTTGGATTTTAACAATTTTGTTTCATTTACTTGAATTATTTTAAATTCAACCTGAATTCTTTCTAATTTATCTTGGAATTTTGGAATTTTTTGCAATTTGTTTGAATTCATTTGGAATTTACCCTGCATTTTTATTAATTTATCCTGAATTTTTTGTATTCAAAATTCTTTGGAATGCACCCCAATTATTCTAAATTCACTCAATTCTACTTAATTACTTGGCTTTTTCAATTTTTGTTATTTAATTCGCCCTGAAGTATTTTCAACGCACCTTGAATTCCTAGGCATTTCATCAAATTCTTTTTAAATCCCTTGCATTTTCTAAATTCACTCCAAACTTAATGAATTTAATTAATTTTGTTAATCTTTTTGAATTGTTTTTAATTAAGTTGTATGTGTTTTATTCAATTTTTCACATTTCCCTTATATTCCTCTAAATTCACTCGAATTCCATTTATTTTTCAATTTTTTTCAATTCACTCTAATTCTGTTCAATTTACCCCGAATTTTGTTCGCTCCCATTTTACTCAATTAAATTGAAATTTTTTGATTTTTAAAATTTGTTTCAATTCACTAAGATTATGATAAATTGAATCAAAGTCTCATGAACTCCCTTGAATTCTTCTAAATTCACTCCCATTATACCGAGGGTTTTATTACTCCTGCAATCTGGTGTACACTCTCTGCAATCTTATGCAATATCATACAATCCTTTGCAATTCCATGCAATCTTTTACAATACCTTGTTATCCCTCCTTACGAGAAAATATTGTAGAAAATTCAGTATAGGTCTATAATTATTTTCCTATAATCAATTTTTTACCATTTTTACGAATGTAAAATATTGAAAGAGTTGATGCAAAAAATAGGGAAAGTACACACGAATGATTTATTCATTTAACTAAAGATTTCGACAAATTTTGAGGAATTTCAATAAATGCCAGAGAATTTCACGGAATTTTAATGATTTCCAAAGATATCGGGAGGTTTTAAGGGATTCCAAGCGATTTCAACAAATTTTAAGGGACACCTGCGGATTTTAAGGCTTTCGAAAAGATTTTAAGGGTTTTCAAATATTTGAACTATTTCAAAAAATTTCATCGTTCTTTCAAAAGATTAAAAAATATCTCCACGGATTTCAAGGAACTATGAAGTATTTCACGGAAGTTTAGAGGATTTTAAATAATTCCAAACATTTCCGGGAATTTTAAGGAATTCCACAGGATTTAGAGAGATTACAAAAATTTCAAGAGATTTCAAAGAAATTTGTAGAATTGCCAAAGATTTGAGGATATATGTAGTGAACTCTGGAAAATAAATTAAATTAAATTAAATTTAAAGAGATTTCTAGCGGTTTCAAAGTCTTCAAGGGATTTTAAGGCATTTCAAGGAATTTTACAATGTTTCAAGGATTTTATTAAATCTCCAAAATATCAAGGGATTTCAAACAATTGTGTGGTATTTTCAAAGATTTCAAGAGATTTCTAGAAAAGTTTGGAAAATACATGAAGTTTCATCGAATTTCAAGGGATTCTTTACAATTCTACAGATTGCAAGGGATTTCAAGTTATTTGAAGGTGTTAACACTATTTTATGTTTATTTAATTTGATTCATTTAAAATCTAAGATAATTTTATGATTCGGAAATGTTTATTATTCCTAATAAGATTT
The DNA here is from genome assembly GCA_932195095.1 of Andricus curvator. NCBI lineage: Eukaryota > Metazoa > Arthropoda > Insecta > Hymenoptera > Cynipidae > Andricus > Andricus curvator. Next base: position 204,029 of record CAKNYM010052569.1, read on the forward strand.
TTGATTATTTGGGAGCCTGTCCCTGACGCTACTGTTCCGCACGGTCACTGTTCTTATCGTCTGTTGCTCGAGACCTTCCGACCGCGGGCGTGTAGCCGTAGTGTCGTTGTTCTGGTGGCTCGCTCGGCTTGGCTGGGCGGTATTCAGCTTTTTTTCAGTTTATTATATCATTCATTTAATATAATAAACATTCATATTATTCAAAGTGATATTGATTATCGGTTCGAGTTCCGAGCCGTGAATTCTAAAGTCATAATGCTTACTCTAAAAAATAGCTTTTTTTATATAAAATTATTAATAAAAGATGATAGTTTATTTGTAAAATAAAGTAAAAGTGTAAGCCATTCAGTTTAAAGAGAAAAAATTTAATATTTTAATTACTCGTCACTTAAGTGACCAGCAAGAAAAATTTTTCTAGCGTAGCTCTAAATTTTAAAAACATGACATTATTATCTACTGAAAAAATTCAAAGTACGTGTTTTGATAAAATTTTCTATTTGTTTACCAAATCGTAGAACTTTCAGCTAATAAAGATAAAATTTTGAACCAAAAATGAAATAGTTCAATTTTGAACAAAAAAGATGAGTTTTCAAACCAGAAGGATTAAGTTTCTACTAGAAAGAAAATTTTCAACAAAATATATAAATTTCTAACTAAATATTTGAAGTTCCATCTAAAAAAGATTAATTTTCCACTAAAAGATAACAAAAAAAATAAGTTTTCAACCAAAAATGGAATAGTGAAATTTTCAGATAACAAAATTGAATTTCCAACCATATAGTTCAATTCGCAACAAAAAAGTGAATTTTCAACTAAAAAGGAAAACATTTTCAACCAAAAATCGAGTAGTCAAATTTTCTTTTAAGAAAATTAATTTTTAACAAAAAAAGCGAAATTTTCAATAGAATAATTGAATTTTCAGCCATAGAGATGAATTTTCAACTAAAATAATACATCTTCAACCAAAAAAATCTGCCCGCTTCGCGGGCACATTCTCATGGCGCGCTACGCGCGCGGCTCGCTGCGCTCGCAAGTTTGAGCGCGCCTAGGGCGCGCGACTGTTGGATCTCGCGCTTCGCGCTCGATTATGTATTCACCTCGCGCTACGCGCTCGGGCGTATTTGCATCGCGCTTTACTTTACTTTATAATAAAATTATCAAAATCTCTACATATTAAGTGATTGTTAAATTTATTTTTATTTTAGACTGAAAAGGAACTTTATTTACTCAAGGTTCTATCGACCTTAAGGAACACATTCTCATCCAGACACTCGCGCTTCGCGCTCGATATTTGATTTGAAAATCATTTGAACCGTATGATAGAAACAAAAAAGTTTGAGCGCACTTATGGCGTGCGATTTGGTAAATACACTGAGCGCGCACTTTGTGCTTCGTATTATATGTTCTTCATATACAAATTACTAAATTTGTATTTGATTTCAAATGAAAAGTAATGATATAATTCAGGCGACAAATTTTATTAGTTAACATTTTATTTTAGCTTCTGCCGTTCATCAAAAAAGTTAATTTTTTCATTTTGAATATATTCTTACCACAAAAATTGATTACGGGTGTGTAAGTCTTTTTTGAATGCACAATTTTTGTTCATTTATATGTTTTCGTACCTTGCATTGTTTTTTCAAAAATTTGATTTTTTTTACTGTCAATGTTATTTTCACGAATAAAAAAAAAACACGCATCCTATCGAAACATGAGTCACAATAAATTTGTACCTCTTCCTTGGATGAACAAATTTTGTTTCGGTCATTTTTTCGTAGCTGGTAATATTCGTCTGAAAATTTGATTTTTCTATTTTCAATGCTGTTTTTTACGAATAAAACAAAAACTACGCGTCATATCAAAAAATGAATAATAAGAAATTTGTAGATCTTTTTTAGGTGCACAATTTTGGTAAGATCATCTTTTCTGGTATCTTGCATAGTTTTACAGCAAAATGGCTTTTTTGATTTTTCATTAATTTTTTGTGCGATCAAAATTTGAATTTTTTATTTTTCAAAAAATTCAAAAAGTTGTTATGAAAATATTATAGGGTGTTCAGAAATCAACGTTTTTCTCCTCTTGACTTTTTTTCATATCGTGCGTTTTTCGGCTTAAAATGTTCATTTTCGTTTGTTTTTTGGAATTTTGAAAATGCTATAACTCTAGTAATTTTTTTTTTATCACGAAAAGTCATAAGAATATTTTGTTCGCCATTTGGCGTACTACTAATAACCGTACATAGAATTTTCAAATCTTCAAAAAAAGTGGTCTCAAAAATTTTCAAAATGTGCTCAGTTTTTGGGTTTTCATCCAAAATAGCTGGTTAACGAACTCGTTCTCTATTTTTCGGCCATAAAAAAGTGTGCCAAAGCTCAATCAAATCTGATCATTTTTTCGAAAGTTATCGTGGCTACAGACAGACAGACAGACAGACAGACAGACATACAGACTACAGACAGACAGACACCTTCTTAAAAATCGTTTTTTCTAGCTCAGGGGGTCTCAAAACGTGGAGATTTGATGAAAACCGACTATGTCAAATTTTACATAAAACCAATATCTTCTCATTAGAATGAGAATGTAAAAATTACTTTTCAACAAAGTATTATAATGTTGAACCAAAAAAGATAAATTTTCAACAAAAAATTGAATATTTGATATTCAAACCAAAAAATATTTCTAAATACTTTAATAATAAATAAACAACAGTTTAATTTAAACAAAAAATATGAACTAAAACTGAAAAAAACTAAAAAAAATTTGTAACAAAAAATGAAATGTTTCAGTTAAAAGAATAATTCGGAACCAAAAAAGGAGGTTTGAACAAAATACTTAAATTTCCAAACAAAAATAATGATTTTTTAAACAATAAGGATTAATTTTTTACTAGAAAGACACATTTTCAAAAAAATAGGTGCATAAATTTCCAACTAAATATATGAAATTCTAACTAAAAAAGATAAATTTTCAACTAAAAGAAAACAAAAAAATAAATTTTCAACTAAAAATGGAATGTTGAAATTTTCAGATAAAAAAATTGAATTTCCAACAATACAGTTCAATTCACAACAAAAATGTGAATTTTCAACCAAAAAGAAAAAAATTTTCAACCAAAAATGGAATGGTTAAATTTTCTGTTAAGAAAATTAATTTTCAACAACAAAAAAAGCGTAATTTTCAATAGAATAGTTAAATTTGCAGCCAGAGATAAATTTGCAACTAAAGTAATACATCTTCAACCAAAAAAATTACTTTTTAACAAAGTATTATAGTTGAACCAAAAAAGATAAACTTTCGACATAAAATTGAAAGAAATGAATTTGCAACTAAAAAAATTTTTCTACCAAAACATGAAATAGTTTAATTTTCAGTTGAAAAAATAATTTTGAACCAATAAAAAGAGGTTTGAACAAAATACTTAAATTTCCAACCAAAAATAATGAATTTTCAAACAAAAAGATGAATTTTCAAATAAAAAGATTAATTTTCTACCAAAAAGCCGAATTTTCAACCAAAAAATTAATTTTTAACAAAAAAATAGTTTTAACAATGTAGTTAAATTTTTAACCAAAGAAATGATTTTTAAACCAAAATAAATGAATTTACAAATAAGAAGAATAATTTTTTTTAAATGTCAATTTTCAAACACATAGTTGAATTTTCAACTAAAAAGATCAATTTTCAAGAAAGAAAAGACGAATTTTTATAAATTAGTTACATTTTCAACCGAAAAATGATTTTTCAACCAAAAAGATTAATGCACCAAGATTAATTTTCAACCAAAAGTGACGAATTTTCTGTAAAATACATGAAATTGCATCCAAATAGTTCATTTTTAAACCAAAAGAGGCGAATTTTTAACCAAAAATGGACAAGTTAAATTTTCAGTTATCAAATTTTAATAAAAAAAATGATTTTCACTAAAATAGTTCATTTTAAACCAAAGAGATGAATCTTCAACAAACAAAGTAAAACGTAATAGCCGATATTTCAACCAAAAAATATTTTTAATTAAAAACCGTTGAATTCAACCAAAAAGGACAAATTTTCAACAAATCATGTAATTTTGCAAATAAAATAGATCAGTTTTTAACCGCAAATAGAACAAAAACAAATGAAAGACAAATTTTCAGCAAAATAGTTACATTTTCAACCAAAGAGAAGAAACTTCAACTGATCAAATTTTAATCAAAAACAGTTGAATTCCAGCAAAAGACAGAAGACGATTTTTAAATTTGTTCTTTCAAACTGAATTACTGACAGTTTGACTCTATTTTACGAATGGACTATAAAAATTTATTAATAATTTATATAAAAAATGCTATCTTCATCTAATAGCTTTGTCTTCATATATTAAATTTGAATTTTCGCAGAACTCGGACCTAAATGGATCGCGCACTCTGGTGAGTGGTTAGTTGAAAAAATTAATTTTCAACAAAAAAAAACGGATTTTCAACAAAAAAGTTGAATTTTCAACCAAAGTGATGAATTTTCAAATAAAATTATGTATCTTCAACTGAATAGTTAAATTTAAAAAAAAAGTTTCAACTAAAATTATGAATATTTAACTGGAACACTTGAGTTTTCAACCAAAAAGATGATTTTTTAAACCAGAAGATTAATTTTCAAATAAAAAGAATTAATTGTAAACCAAACATAAGAGTTTTCAACTAAACAATGAATATTCAACTGAAACTGTTGAATTTTCAAGCAAAAAAATTAATTTTTACTAAAAAATATGAATTGTCAACCAAAACTTAAATAATTAAATTTCAATTTGAAAAAATTAATGTTTAACCAAACAAACGAAGTGATGAATTTTCGAATAAAATTGTAAATGTTTAACTGAAATAGTTGAATTTTAAACTAGACAGATGCATTTTTTACTGAAATGATGAATCTTTAACTAGAATAATTGAAATTTGGACCAAGAAGATGAATTTCTACCAAAAGCCGAATTTCCAACTAAAAAAGATAATTTTTCTACCAAAAATTGAATAAATACATTTTTAGGCAAAACAAGAAAGTTCAAAAAAAGAGAAGAATTTTGAACTAAAATTATGGAATATTCAACTGGAATAATAGTAACATTTTCATTTAAAAAAATAATAATTTTCAACCAAAAAACATTCAAAGAAAAAGAATAGTTGAATTTTATGCCAAAAAGATGAATTTTCAGTCATAAAGATTATTTTTTTTACAGAAAAAAGTCCAATTTTCGACAAAGTACATACATTTTCAAACAAATAGTTTCATTTTTAAATGCAAAATATCGATTTTCAACGAAATAGTTGAAGTTTCACCAAAAAAAGATTAATTTTAAATTAAAATGATGAATCTTCCAAGTGAGAGTGATAGTGGGACATAGGGTGACGAATTAACAAGTAAAAATGCTAATATCCGTAGGATATTAGAAGATGAGAAAGAATCTGAATAGCTTTACTCTCAGTTAATTTTAATTGTTCTGTACCTAAAATACTTTAAGTAATTTATCTAATAAATTACACGTTTTTTATGCAAAATTATAGACAATGAAATGAATAATTTGATATAAAACTTCACTACATTGGCAAATTTGTTGATAACAGCACTGTCAGCTCGCGGAAATTATTACAAAACATTTATTTAATTTTTTTCATGAACATATTGCTTAAAATATGTCGTCTCGAAAAAAAGTAAATAAACGTTTTCAAATAATTCCCGCGAGACGAAAGTGCTGCCATCAAATTGCCACTTCATAACCTCGCAATCCTACCGATTGGCCGGATTGGGAACGATTGGGAACGATTGAAACTTTGCAACACTCAATCGTTCCCAATCGTGCACACACGATTAAGAAACACGATTAGAAACAATTCAAATTTCGTTCTATCGTTCTGAATTGTTTTCAATTAATTATTTCTAGAAGGGTAGTATTTTTCCCTTTTGGATTATTATTGATTGCACTATTTAAGTGAAGAAGATTTCCCGACACGATCGTCTTCTGAAAATACGTTTTAAAGTACTATAGGAATTTTCAAACTAACAAAAATGTGTATTTTGTGCGCATTTCGAAATTCAAGATTCTTTTCTTTCGTTCGGTATTAATATTTTAAATGTATTCATTATAGAGAATATTCTAGAAAAGAAAATGTTTAGGGGCCATTACAGACCATCAATTGTAATTATATGAAAAATGTTCATACTCTAAGCCCGATGTATCTTTAAAAAAATATTTTACTTTCCCGACCATGACATATTTTTATATTTTTGATAGAAAAAATTAGAAATACATAGAATACACATAGGAAGAATGACTTTTGTATTTTCTTTTGTAAACTTCACAGTCTTTTCTTGAGATTATAGAAGTAAACTTTCTTTAAGTATAACTACATTCGTTTAAAAATGTATTATTTTATTCCAATAAAATTAGTAACTTCACAATTTAATATTCACAATAATTAGTAATTTTTGCAATAGGGACGCCATATCCTGACTTCATATTCTCTTTTTATAGCAATAAATATTATAATCTAAGTTAATATCAAATTTAACAAAAAAAAGTTTATCCGTTTACTTTTTCACCAAAAGGAAGAAATGTAGGGTGTAGCTCTTGCAACATTTCAAAATTCGAATTTGTATTGAGCACTCCAATGAGTATACTCAAAGGTCGATTCCTATAAAATTCAACCTTCGATATAAATAAAAAATAGACAAAAATGTTTTCATGATTCAACCTGGGCTGACCAAAAGAGTTCATATCTACTGGGTTGTATTCGAGCGAATCAAGGCTGACATTGATAGAAGAAGGCTTATATTTTTTATAGCAAGATCCGGTAGTGAAAAGATTTATACATATTTATCTATTATAATTTTTTTAATGTTGGTAGTCGAGGTATTCATTACTGAACTGACGTTATAAACAAAATTCGAGATTAAAATTAGGTTATTGATTTAAGTGTAATTGCGGTGTTAACTTCTTCAGGCAACTAAAGAGATTACAGTTCGTCGACGGCGAGGGGCTATTCACTACGAAATCTGGAAATCTTAATACTGTGAATGCGACAATCGGTATTGAATTCTTATAGGGTATTTCGTTGAGATTGCCGGGAGTTCCGAGATTTCCGACCCTACTCGCGATCAGAACTCACGTGGGATTCTACAGACTCGGCTAAACTCGGCGGCTTTCGGATTCAGTCGGCTATTCGTTCCACGCATAGGAGCGTATGTCGGAATGCTCCACACCACCTCACCTCTGCTCACACTTAGCCAAAGATTTCCAAGATTTCTTACGAATGCTAGAGTGCTGAGAGATTTCCAAGAGTTCCTCCAAGAATTCTCTTTACGATTTCCAACGCAGCAATCTAAGATTTCTTAGTGATTAGCCCATCAGTCGACAGTCTGACTCCTCAAGCACATTGTACAGAGCCCATCAGTCCAGAACAGGAATTAGTCCTATACTCGCAACAGTACAGAATGATCGGCCAAAAAGAATTTACAAGGACACATACCGGCGTTGATGATAAGCCGAAATAGTCACTTTTCATTTTATAAACTTCAGTTTTAAACATTAAATAATACAGATTTATTTACTGAAACAGAAAAAGTCGAGATAGATGAAAAAACGTAGTTGCCGAGAATTGAACACGGGTTAGGGGCCGTCCATAAACTACGTTAATAATTTTAAGGGGGGGGCGGGGAGGCACACGGTCAAAACTACGGTTGGGAAAAGGGGGTGAGGAGGTGGTCCGTGGAATTGACTTTACGAGTTTAGATAACATTCTGTACGATTCCCGATGATAAATTTTAAACAATTCTTCTGTTTTTCTCTGTTCTTAATAAACGTACCCTTTCTCCCCCTGTTCTCGGTTTTTTCGTTCGAATGCGAACTAAATTAATAGATGCCAATAAGAAAAATCTCGAAAATTAATCTTCTTGGTTGAAAATTCAACCGTTTTGTAGATAATTCGTCCTTTTAGCTTTAACATTCAACAACTTTGTTAAAAATTAATGTATTTTGTTGAAAAGTCGTGTTTTTTGGTAGAACATTAATATTCTCGCCGGAAAATTTATCTTTTCGGTTGAAAATTTAACTATTTGATCAAAATTCAGCTTTTGTAGTTGAAAATTCAGCTACTTGGTTGAGAGTCGAACTACTTTGTTAAAAATTCATTTTTTTGGTTGAAGATTTATCTACTTGGTTTAAAATTTATTTATTCCATGTTTAGAAAATTAATCTTCTGGGTTACAAAATCATCTTTTGGATTGAACTCTTTTGTTAAAAATTCATTTTTTTAAGATTCATAATTTTAGTTGAAAATTGATCTTTTTTCTTAAAAATTCGTCTTCTTTGGTCGAAAATTAATCTTCTTGGTTGAAAATTCATCCTTTTTTAATGAAAATGCAACTGTTTCGATCTAAATTAATCCAGTTTGGTTCAGGATTCCACAATATGGTAGAAAATTAAACTATTCAGTTAAAAATTAAACTATTCTTATGAAAATTCAACTTTTTGGTGGAAAACGACCTTTTTTGTTCAAAAGTCATATTTTGCGGTTGAAAATTCAATCGTTTTGTAGATTACTCGTCCTTTTGGCTTTAAAATTGAAAATTAATGTATTTTGTTGAAAATTCATATTTTTTGGTCGGAAATTTATCTTGTTGCTTGAAAATTTAACTATTCCATTTTTAGAAATGTAAACTTCTGGGTTAAAAAATCATCTTTTGGGTTGAACTCTTTTTTTGAAAATTCTTTTTTTTTAAGATTCAGCATTTGAGTTGAAAATTCATCTCTTTTGTTCAAAATGTAACTATTTTGTTGAAAATTCGTTTTTATTTGTTGAGAATTAATTTTGTTAAATAACAATGTTACTATTTCTTTTTTTGTTAAAAATGGATATTTTTATTGAAAATGGATCTTTTCTAGCTGAAACTTCATGTATTTTAGTCAAAATTTTCTTTTTTGGTCGATAATTAATCTTTTCGGTTAAAAATTCATCCTTTTTGGTTAAAAATGCAACTGTTTGGCTATAAATTAATCTGGCTGGGTTGAGGATTCAACAATATGGTAGAAATTTAAACTGTTCGGTTGAAAACAAACTTTTTTGTTAAAAATTCATATTTTCGAGTGAAAAATTCAACCGTTTTGTAGATAATTTATCCTTTTGGCTTTAAAATTCTACCACTTTGTTGAAAATTCATGTAGTTTTTTGAAAATTCGTGTTTTTTCGTAAAACATTAACCTTATAAGGCAATATATTAGCAATATATAATATATGGCTGCAAATTCATTTTTTGGTTGAAAATGTAACTATTTGATCCCAAATTAATCTAGTTTAGTTGAGAATTCAACAATTTGGTAGAAAATTAAATTATTCTGTTGAAAATGAACTTTTTTGTTAAAAATTCATATTTTTTGTTTAAATTGAACTATGTCGCTTAAAATTATACTATTTTATGAAAATTTTACTTGTTTGTTAAAAAATCATATTTTCGTTTTTAAAATTCAAACGTTTTGTAGATAATTTGTCCTTTTGGCTTTAAAATTCTACCACTTTGCTGAAAGTTAATATAGTTTTTTGAAAATTCGTGTTTTTTCGTAAAACATTAATCTTATTGCTGGAAATTCATCTTTTTGGTTGAAAATTTAACTATTTGGTTAAAATTCCTCTTTTATAGTTGAAAATTCAACTACTTGGTTGACAGTTGAACTAGTGTGTTAAAAATTCATATTTTTTTAAGATTCAACTCCTCGGTTAAAAATTTAACCATTCTTTAATTGAAAATTCATTTTTTTAAGATTCATCATTTTAGTTGAGAATTCGTTATTTTTTGTTAGTATTTTTTAAATAACAATTAACTTTTCCATTTTTGATTAAAAATTAATCTTTTTTATTGAAAATTGATCTTTTCTCGTTAAAAATTCATTTATTTTGTTAAAGATTCGTCTTTTTTGGTCGAAAATGAATCTTCTTGGTTGAAAATTCATCCATTTTATTAAAAATGCAACCGTTTCGATCTAAGTTAATTTGATTTATTTCAGGATTCCACAATATGGTAGAAAATTGAACTATTCAGTTAAAAATTAAACTATTTTTATGAAGATTCAACTTTTTGGTGGAAAATTAACTTTTTTGTTCAAAAGTCATATTTTGCGGTTGGAAATTCAACCGTTTTGTAGATTAATCGTCCTTTTGGCTTTAAAATTGAAAATTAATGTATTTTGTTGAGAATTCATATTTTTTGGTCGGAAATTTATCTTGTTGCTGGAAAATTTAACTATTCCACTTTTAGAAATTTGAACTTCTGGGTTAAAAAATCATCTTTTAGGTTGAACTCTTGTTTTGAGAATTCTTTTTTTTTTAAGATTCATCATTTGAGATGAAAATTCATCTCTTTTTTTCAAAATGTAACTATTTTCTTGAAAATTCTTTTTTTATTTGTTGAGAATTAATTTTGTTGAATATAAATGTTACTATTTCAGTTTTGGTTACAACTGGATATTTTTGATTGAAAATTGATCCTTTCTAGCTGAAACTTCGTGTATTTTGTTCAAAATTATATTTTTTGGTCGATAATTAATCCTTTCGGTTAAAAATTCATCCTTTTTTATTAAAAATGCAACTGTTTGGCTCTAAATTAATCTGGCTTGGTTGAGGATTCCACAATATGGTAGAAATTTAAACGTGAAACATTAATAAAATAAAAATTTATAAAAAAATTAATTAATAATAAATAAAATAATTTAAAAATTCCTCTTTTATAGTTGAAAATTCAACTACTTGGTTGACAGTTCAACTAGTTTGTTAAAAATTCATATTTTTTTAAGATTGAACTCCTCGGTTGAAAATTTAACCATACCATTTTTAGAAAATTAATCTTTGAAGTTAAAAAATCGTCTTTTGGGTTGAACTCTTTTATTGAAAATTCATTTTTTTAAGATTCATGATTTTAGTTCAGAATTCGTTTTTTTTGTTAGAATTTTTTTAAATATAACAATGAACTATTCCGTTTTTGATTACAAATTAATATTTTTTATTAAAAATTGATCTTTTCTTGTTAAAAAATTCATTTATTTTGTTAAAGATTCGTCTTTTTTGGTCGAAAATTAATCTTCGTGGTTAAAAAGTCATCCTTTCTGTTTAAAAATGCAATTGTCCGGTTCTAAATTAATCTGGTTTGGTTGAGGATTTAAAAATTTGATAGAAAATTAAACTGTTCGGTTTTGAATTTAAAATTTAAAATTCAACAATTTTGTTAAAAATTGATGTAGGGTAAGAGCACCAATTCTTGCCCCCCCCCCTCCAATTGTTGGCACCCTTCTCTGATTTCATAGATAATACATTTTTTTAGCAAGTTTTGCCTCAAATAATTTAATTCTATCATAATTTTTACATATAATGCATATATTAGTTTTTCAGTGCAATGAAGTATCCAAAATAAAATAAATTCACTACGGTTTTTGACGTGCCAATAATAGGGCTAAGGTGCCAAGAATTAGTGCTCTTAGACTATTTTGTTGAAATTTCCTGTTTTTCGTAGAACATTAATCTTCTTGCTGAAAATTCATATTTTTGGTTAAAAATGTAACTATTTGGTTAAAAATTTATATTCTTCAGTTGAAAATTTAACTATAACTGCTTGAAAATTGAACTATTTTATCAAAAATCCATATTTCTTAAGATTCACCTCCTTGGTTAAAAATTTAACTATTCCAGTTTTAGAAAATTAAACGTCCTGATTAAAACTCATCTTGTGGGTGGAACTCTTTTGTTGAAAGTTAATTGTTTTGAACGATTGATCATTTTAGTTGAAAATTCATCTTTTTTTTTTAAATTGGTCTTTTTTGGTCGAAAATTAATCTTCTTGGTTAAAAATTCATCCTTTTTGGTTAAAAAGCTTGGCTCTAAATTAATCTGGTTTAGTTGAGAATTCAACAATTTGGTAGAAAATTAAATTATTCGGTTGAAAATTAACTTTTTTGTTAAAAATTCATATTTTTGGTTTAAATTGAACTATGTCGCTAAAAATTATATAATTTTATGAAAATTTAACTTGCTTGTTAAAAAACCATATTGCGTTTTGAAAATTCAAACGTTTTGTAGATAATTCATCCTTTTGGCTTTAAAATTCAACCACTTTATTGAAAATTAATCTATTTTCTTGAAAATTCGTGTTTTTTAGAACATTATATATTTTATATAACATTATATCTTCTTGCTGGAAATATAATCTTTCTAGTTGAAAATTTAACTATTTGGTTAAAAATTCATCTTTTTTAGTTGCAAATTCAACTATTTGGTAAAAAATTCATGTATTTTGAAAATCGGCCAATTTCGTTAGAGAATTAATCCTCTTTTTCTCATTTTTCTCCGTGTTAAAAGAAACAGTTGTGATTATATAAAAGTAATGTCATTCACACGAGACCGAGTGCAATGTAGACGTTACTGACAATTTCACAGCTAACGGTTCTTTTTTTCCAGGCAAGGGGTCATTGATTCTTAATTCATTATTTATATAAAATGCGTGTAAGTAAATGAAGACGAGATTATTTTCTTGATAGTGATTTAAATAGGACATCGGTTACGGTCAGTGGGAGACGAGAAGGTCAGCAAAAAATATATAAATGAGCAGTTTATATGTATGATGTTGATGCGACAAGCGATTTACTCACTCGTTTGTACATACATAATGTACATATGATATATATATATATGACTCAGGGAATGTCCTTCGTGTCCTTGCGTTCATTGCGTGTAAAGTTGCGTATAGATCATGCGGGTAAGTCGTTAATTTTGTGTTGCGTGAACGAAAGACGTAACTACTGATACTTCCACTTTCCCTCTTCAAATCTCAAGTTTCCTTCAGAAATCATCTTTTTATTCCTTAGGGATTATCCATAAGCTACGACCTACCTTACCAATTTTAAGCTATTTTTTACTCTCATTTCCTCAAAAAAAAGTAACGTAGCCCAAAATTCCATCAAAACATAAGAAAGAGGGTTATTTTTAACGAAAAAATGGTAATAATGAAGGAATAAATTCTTTCAAGTAAAATTCATGTATAAATACCATATTAAATGCAATATGAAACACTTTAAATTTCTAAGATTTTAAGTCACAATATATATTGAATTATCATGTAGTAGGGGAGCGGCGGCGAATGCGGCGCACATAAAGGAAAAGGCACGATTAAAATTCAAATATAAAGTAAAATATTTTAATAAAATATATTGTGTTCAGGCTAATATCTTACCAATGCTCTATGCATGGAGATAATTTAATTGAAGTTCATTAAAACAGTTAATTAATGTGTTTTCCAAAAACTGCATCTGCGCCAAGTTGTCCTACCTTCTTTGGTAATGTGGCGCGTTTCGATTTCAATTCATAATTATTGAATAAAAAACAAATTATGACGAAAAATTAGTAAAATATAATAAAAATAAGATAAATATATTTACGTTTAATATTATTAACATATTTGAGGGATTATGTCTGCCGAAATTTGAAGAAAAAATGTTTTTTTAACAGTGCAGATTGTCTCACAATAATTTTTGGAGTGCTACATTTTTTGTATTTTAAAGATAAACTTACAGACGTTTTATAAACAATAAATCAAAATTATATTAACAATAAGTGAATTTTATTCTTTTCCAAAACAGCTATAATGATTCAACATTCAGATAATATCATTACTCTAAACCTTCTAAATATTTATTCTGTCAGAACAAACCCAACCCGAAAACTGGTAAAACGATTTCAAAACATAATTATTCTAAAATAACTCTAAAATACACGATAATTATTGGAATAACTTCTTTTATACATATATTAGAAACGGAATATTATTACTTTGAGTAAATATTTCTTACCTTTCTAACTAAACCCGGCACTTTTTTACTACAAAATTCTCGGATCAAAACAAACCACAAACTTGTGCGCCAAGTTACCTGCCGATTTTAGTCCTGAATACGCCATATTAGTCGCATGTGAATAGTATTTAATAAAGATTTTTTACATAAAAGTTGATTATTTTTACTCAAAATGTTGAACTTTAAAGCATTCAAGAAACTCGGAACAGTATATTTCCAACAAAATTTATAAGTTTACACGAAACTTCTGTAATTTTTTACTTGTCTTTAGCTACTCTGACAATACAAGCGAAAGAACCAAAACTAACTTTTCGTCATAAAAATCAGGCAATTAATTTAATTATCAAAATTTTTAAATAATGTAAGGTTGAAAACATATATACATGTAACGAAACTACCTCCACAAGCAGAAAGTGCGTTAATATTCGAAAACTCGAACGCGCCGCATTTGCCGCCGCTCCCCTAAGATTAATTTTCTAACCAAAAAGAAAATTTTTTTAATAAAATACATGAATTTGCTACCAAATAATTGAATTTTGAACTTATAAAGGATAAATTTCTAACAAAAAATTAAATAGTGCAATTTTCAGATAAAAAAATTTATTTTTAATTTAAAAAAAAAACGAATTTTCAAGAAAAAAAATTACATTTTAAACCAAAGAGGTGAATCTTCAAAAAATATGAATTTTTAAGAAACTAGATTAACTTTCAACCAAGTAGTTGAATTTTTAACTAAAAAGATTAATTTTTCAGCAAAAAGCTCTACCAAAAAACACGAATTTTCAACAAAATACATCAATTTACTACAGAATTGTTGAAATTAAAAGCCAAAAGTTGATTTTCTACCAAAAAGTTTATTTGTAACCAAATAATTTAATTTTCTACCAAATTGTTGAACCCTCAACCAAACCAGATTAATTTAGACCCAAACATTTGAATTTTTAACCAAAAGGGATGTATTTTCATCCAAATTTGCTACCAAATAGTTGAATTTTGATCTTATAAAGGGTAAATTTTTAACAAAAAATAAAATAGTGCAATTTCCAGATAAAAAAATTTATTTTTAATCTAAAAAAAAAACGAATTTTCAACAACAAAAAAATACATTTTACACCAAAGAGGTGAATCTTCAGAAAATATGAATTTTTAAGAAACTAGTTTAACTTTCAACCAAGTAGTTGAATTTTTAACTAAAAAGATGAATTTTCCAGTAAAAAGCTCTACCAAAAAACACGAATTTTCAACAAAATACATCAATTTAGTACAAATTGTTGAAATTTAAAGCTATAAGTTAATTTCCTACCAAAAAGTTAAATTTTTAACCAAATAGTTAAATTTAAACCAAAATTATGAATCCTTAACAAAAAAGTTAATTTGTAACCGAATAACTTAATTTTTTACCAAATTGTTGAACCCTCAACCAAACGAGATTAATTTAGACCCGAACATTTGCATTTTCAACGAAAAGGGATGTATTTTCATCCAAATTTGCTACCAAATAGTTGAATTTTGATCTTATAAAGGGTAAATTTTTAACAAAAAATAAAATAGTGCAATTTCCAGATAAAAAAATTTATTTTTAATCTAAAAAAAAACGAATTTTCAACAAACAAAAAAATACATTTTACACCAAAGAGGTGAATCTTCAGAAAATATGAATTTTTAAGAAACTATTTTAATTTTCAACCAAGTAGTTGAATTTTTAACTAAAAAGATGAATTTTCCAGTAAAAAGCTCTACCAAAAAACACGAATTTTCAACAAAATACATCAATTTACTACAAAATTGTTGAAATTTAAAGCTATAAGTTAATTTCCTACCAAAAAGATAAATTTTTAACCAAATAGTTAAATTTAAACCAAAATTATGAATCCTTAACAAAAAAGTTAATTTGTAACCGAATAACTTAATTTTTTACCAAATTGTTGAACCCTCAACCAAACGAGATTAATTTAGACCCGAACATTTGCATTTTCAACCCAAAAGGATGTATTTTCATCCAAGCTTGCTACCAAATAGTTGAATTTTTAACTTATAAAGGATAAATTTCTAACAAAATATGAAATAGTGCAATTTTCAGATAACAAATTTATTTTTAATTAAAAAAAACGAATTTTTCACAACAAAAATTACATTTTAAACCAAAGAGGTGAATCTTCAAAAAATATGAATGTTTAAGAAACTAGTTTAACTTTCAACCAAGTAGTTGAATTTTTAACTAAAAAGATGAATTTTCCAGCAAAAAGCTCTACCAAAAAACAAGAATTTTCAACAAAATACATCAATTTACTACAAAATTGTTGAAATTTAAAGCCAAAAGGCCAAAAGTTAATTTCCTACCAAAAAGTTTAATTTGTAACCAAATAGTTAAATTTAAACCAAAAATTTGAATCTTTAACAAAAAAGTTAATTTGTAAGCGAATAATTTAATTTTCTACCAAATTGTCGAACCCTCGACCCCAAACATTTGAATTTTTAACCGAAAATGATGTATTTTCATCCCAATTTGCACCAAATAGTTGAATTTTGAATAAAGGATAAAATTCTAACAAAAAATGAAATAATGCAATTTTCAGATAAAAAAATTTATTTTTAATTTAAAAAAAATGAATTTTCAACAAAAAAGTTAGATTTTAAACCAAAGAGGAGAATCTTCAAAAAATATGATTTTTTAAGAAACTAAAGTTTAACCTCCGCCAAGTAGTTGAATTTTCAACTAAAAAGATGAATTTTCCAACAAAAAGCTCTACCAAAAAACACGAATTTTCAACAAAATACATCAATTTACTACAGAATTGTTGAAATTCAAAGCCAAAAGGCCAAAGGTTAATTTCCTACCAAAAAGTTGAATTGTTATAAAAAATAGTTTAATTTTTAACCAAATAGTTAAATTTAAACCAAAGATATGAATCTTGAACAAAAAAGTTAATTTTTAACCGAATAATTTAATTTTCTACCAAATTTTTGAACCCTCAACCAAATCAGATTCATTTCGACCCAAACATTTGCATTTTTAACCAAAAAGGATGTATTTTCATCCAAACTTGCTACCAAATAGTTGAATTTTGAACTTATAAAGGATAAATTTCTAACAAAAAATGGAATAGTGCAATTTACAGATAAAAAATTTATTTTTAATTTAAAAAAAAAACGAATTTTCAAAAAAAAAAATACATTTTAAGCCAAAGAGGCGAATCTTCAAAAAATATGACGAAATTCCCGGTTCAAAAGTCAAAATTATAATTCTTTACGGGAATTCCCTGTCCCAATTGTCAAAACTATATCTAAAACTCCCTGTCCCAAAGTCAAAATTATAATTCTTCAGTAAAATTCTCTGTCTCAAATCCAAAATTATAATTCTTTACTCAAATTATTTGTCTCAAAATAAAAATGATAATTCTTTAGTAAAATTCACTCTCTTAAACTCAAAATTATATTTCTTTACTGAGATTCTATGTTGCAACTTAGAATTATAATTCTTTTCGAAAATTCAATGTTCAAATTGAGAATAATTTGAATTCTTTGTGTGATTTGTTTCATATTTCTCTTATATATTCATTGTCCTAACTCAGAATTATAAGTCTTTTGGAAAATTTCCTGTTCCAACTGAGAATTAGTGTAATAAAAGTGGTCAGGTTCCCGGTCAGGTATACGTTCTGAAAAATAAAATTGAAAAATTCAATAGGTAAAATTTGTTATTGTTTATTTCTGAACAATTCGCAAATAAAAATCTTCCTTTACGCGCGATTATAATTTTTAATTTCTACTTTTTTATATTTAAGAGCCTAACATTATTTAATTTTTCAGGATTTAAGACCATTTGAATTTTGCAGTTCTGTAGATATTCAATTTAAATTTAAGATAGTCAAATTTGAAAGTGTACGATAACCAGAATTCTTAAAATTATGATCTGCTAAATTTTGAATTCTTTAAATGCGAAATTAATTAATTTCTAACGACGGAAAATCCGTCATTGTCAATTGATGGATTGAAAAATACTTCAGTGGACCATGATACGTTTTTCATTTTAAAAAGTTTTTAAAGTATACTTAAAAAACATTCAAAAAATTGTCAAGCCTTTTCAAAATATTTTGAAATTTTCAATGGAACCTAAAAAGTTAGGTAATTAATAAAATAATCATTCATTTAAATTTTTTTTATTATTATTATTATAGTTTTTATTAATTTAAAAAACTTAGCATTTTAATTAATTTACAGTTTTGAATTTGAACATTTTTAAGTTGAATTTTTACTGTGAAAAACATTTTTTACATAAACAATACCAGCAATATATTTATGATTTAAACAACTCAGTGCTAATTTAGCTTTTTAGTTGGTAAGTGGTACAAAAAGAGGGGCATCCTGTGAATGTCATTTTCATATATAGAATGCCCCCCTGATTTTCGCAGTACTACCAACTTTATGTGGTTAAAATTTTTCGAGTTTAGTTTCTGCGCATGTGCAGTGATGCTAACGGGACGGCGACTTTTTTAACTGCGCTTGTACCGAAAAGCGCGGGTCTATTTAAAATCAATAAATATTATCAATAATAGTACAGATAAATATTTTTAAAAGATGTTTGCTTCAAAGAAATGAATTAAATTGAATCTGAGAAAAAGCTCATTTTTAAAAATAATTTATTACCAATATAATAATACTAGTGCATATTTTATAATTTTAAATAGACCCGCGCGCAGTTGCAAAAGTCACTTCTTTTAATACGTTCCAGTGGTACGTGGATGGGTTTGAAGGTTTTGAATATACTCTTAGCAAATAAAAAATAGCATGTTATTCAATGTAATCTTTTTTTATTTTGTTAATCATTGGTAATATTTTTTGCGTTTAAAATTTGTTATATCAATTGAAATGGATATAAACATTGTATTACAGGTACATTTTGTAATATTTAACATTTATTTATCGAGAAATTGTAATACAAATTTTATAAAAGTTAAATATTAAATAGAAATTCATTCGAATTTATTTTAAAACTTTCAAAAAAGTATATTAAGTAAAAGATAATATTTTTTTCAATTATAGAAATTTCTTCAGACTGGTTATTGATAACGAAAAATTGGAGGCCTTTACCAGCATAGATGTTAAATTTAATTTTGATAATAAAGAATCGACGCATTTCGAAAAGGTTTTCAGTTCCTTTTCAAGAATACACAGATTTTCGAAGATTTTAAAAAATCTGAAAAAATAATAAATAGTTTATCTCAATTAAATTAATTAAATTAATTTAATTGGTGAAGAAATTTCTGTAATTAAAAATATATATTATCTTTTACTTAATATACTTTTTTGAAAGTCTTAAAATAAATTCGACTGATTTTCTATTTAATATTTAACTTTTATAAAATTTGAATTACAATTTCTCGATAAATAAACTTTAAGTAAGTATTTCAAAATGTACCTGTGATGAAACTTGTATATATATTTTAATTAATATACAAAACTTTAAATGCAAAAATTAGTAACAATAATTAACAAAATAAAAAAAGATTACATTAATAACGTGATATTTTTCATTTACTGAATACTCATTTTATTTTTCAACCTAATGCTCCATAACGTACCAACGTCCCAATCATCCACGTACAACTTGAACATGTTGAAATATAATTATTTTTAATTAATTATAATAAATACAAAAATCGTATTTTTTAACATTTCAAATAAGCGCGCGAACGGCAACCAATGACGCGCCTTATGCATCGCATGCGCGGAGCACTGTCGGGGGGGTCACCTGTGTGTCGTCAGTTGTGTTGGTTGTGTCAGATGTGTTGATATAGAAAATTAGAAATATTAAAAAATAGTGCAGTAGATTGTTAAAGTTGATTAATTTAAAGAAGGAATAATTCAGTGAAAATGGCAGCGAATAAAAGTACTCGAGAAGAACTCTTGTCTTTGATAGACGATATCGAATTAATTGCAAAGTAAGTTAAATTTCCCGCATATAACCTCTAAAACTTTTCATCCGCAACGTTGTCAAAAAAACCACAATTATGATAGAACCTGCTTAAACAATCGAATAATTACATACTTCATGTCAAAATTGGAATTCATTGTTTAATTGTAAATATTTCGATAGTCCTGAGTCTATGAAGCAATTTTAGGTTATGTTCGAAAAGTTTATGAAATATTTTTGATCAAAAATATAATTATTAAGAATTTAGTCACTATTTATACACACAGAAGGCGGCATTCAAATCTTCCACATAAATATTCTTCATTAAAAAAATTAATAATCACAAAGTAGTTCGAACTTCAAAGAAGTAGCGAATTTTCAACAAAAATTTATGAATTCACAACAAAAAATGTAATAGTTTATATTTTAAACAAGGAAAGATTTTCATTTTAAATCAAAAACAGTTGAACCAAAAAATACGAATTTCAACGAAACACTTGAATCCTCAACAAAGAAAGACTTTTCAGTTAATAAAGAAAAAAGAATTGTATCCAAAATGTAAAATTTTCAAGTAAAAAAATATTAGTTTTCATTCAAGATTAATTTTCTATTATAATAGACGAATTCACAGCAAGATATATAAATTTTGAACCCAAAAGTGGAATCTTCAAGCTAAAAAGACGAGGTTTCTACAAAACAGTTGAATTTTTAGTCAAATAATGAATTAAATAAATATGAATATTAATTAAATTTGCAACCAAGAAGATTAATTTTCTACTCAAAAAGAGAGGAATTCTCAAGATAATACATAACTTTTTAAACAACTAGTTGAATTTTCAGTCAAGAAGATTAATTTTCTATCAAAAAATACGAATTTTCAACCAAGTAATTGCATTTTTTTACTAAAAAGATCAATTTATAATAAAAAACGAATCTTCTGCATAACAATTGAATTTCAAGACAAAAAGAAGAATTTTCTATACAAATTAATTGAATTTTCAACCAAGAAGAGTAAATTTCAACCAAAAAAGACGAAT
>CAKNYM010052569.1:224835-253229 GCA_932195095.1 Andricus curvator
ATAATAATTTTTAACCCAAAAAACGGAAATTTTAACAAATTTGTTCAATTTTCGACCAAAGAGATTAATTTTCTACTAGAATTATGAATCGTTAACCAAAAAAGAATCAATTTTTGAGAAAGTAGTTCTACTTTTAATCAGGGAGTTAAATTTCCAACCTAAACAGATGAATTTTCAACAAATTACATACATTTTCAAACGAATAGTTAAATTTTTAAACTAAAAAGATCAAATTGTAGCAAAAAATCGAATAGTTAAATTTTTCTTTTATAAAATTAATTTTTAATATAAAGAAAATGAATCTGCTACAAAACACTTGAATTTTCAAGACAAAAAGACGAATTTTCTATACAAAACAGTTGAATTTTCAACCAAGAAGAGTAAATTTCAACCAAAAAAGACGAATTTTCAACAAACTACATAAATTTTTCAACAAATAGTTGAATTTATATACAAAAAAAAATCAATTTGTAACCTAAAATGGAATAGTCAAATTTCAATTTCAAAAAATTAATTTTCAATAAAAAACTAATCTTCTACAAAACAGTTGAATTTTCTACCATATTTTTGAAGTTCCAAGACAAAAAGGCGAATTTTCTATACAAAACATTTGAATCTTTAACCTGAAAATATGAAATTTCAACAAAAAAGTTCATTTTCAACCAAATGGTAAAATTTTCAGTTAAAAAGATAATAATTTTTAACTCAAAAAACGGAAATTTTAACAAATTTGTTCAATTTTCGACCAAAGAGATTAATTTTCTACTAGAATTATGAATCGTTAACCAAAAAAGAATCAATTTTTGAGAAAGTAGTTCTACTTTTAATCAGGGAGTTAAATTTCCAACCTAAACAGATGAATTTTCAACAAATTACATACATTTTCAAACGAATAGTTAAATTTTTAAACTAAAAAGATCAAATTGTAGCAAAAAATCGAATAGTTAAATTTTTCTTTTATAAAATTAATTTTTAATATAAAGAAAATGAATCTGCTACAAAACACTTGAATTTTCAAGACAAAAAGACGAATTTTCTATACAAAACAGTTGAATTTTCAAACAAAAAATATGAAATTTCAGCTAAAAAGTGAATTTTCAATCAGTTGGTTAAATTTTACGTGTAAAAATCAGTTTTTAACCCAAAAAAGGAAGTTTTCAACAAAAAGCATACATTTTTAACAAAATAGTTGAATTTTCAATCAAGAAGATTAATTTTCTACCAAAAAGACGAATTTTCAATCAAATAGTTGAATTTTTAGCCTAAAAAAAATATCAATTTTGAGCACCAAATGGAATAGTTCAACTTTCATTGAAAAACAATCGTTTTCAATTTAGAAATGCGAATGTTTTACAAAAAAGTTGAATTTTCAACAACAACAAAATAGAATTTTCAACTAACCAGTTGAATTTTCAACCAAACGGTTGAATTTTCAATCTAAAAAGATGAATTTTCAACAAAAATTGTACCCCGTGTAAGAAAGGACAGAAAAATCGTTGCCTCAAACATGCTCGTGTTCTCAAATATTCAATTTGAAATTTCTTAATGTTCGCAGGATTCGAATTTCACAATGTTGTAGCTTCAAAATCAAATATAAAAAATTTTAGGACAATTTTGCTATTAAATCTTTCAAAATTTCGTATTAAATGCCTTGATAGTTTTAAATTTAATAATTTCAGATGTCAGTATAAAGCAATGTTGTTTTGTATTTTTTTTTCATTTTCAATGTTACACCTACTATTCCTTCGTGGTGGCAAGCATTAACGAATTCTTGGACGTCGCTGGTCCCACTCCCCACTTACAGGGATACTACTCCTTACTATTCCTTCGTGGTTACACCCTAAAATTGTCCGTTTTTTAGTTGAAGATTTAAACAAATAATCATTTAAAATTGAAAAATATTTGAATGAAAAATTTAAAGAATTAATAATAATTCTAAAGGAAGTCTTAAAAATTAAACGATTTAAAATTAAAAAATTAAAAATTGTGTTGTTTAAAATAAAAATATATAAAAATTAAACTATCTGAAATTGATATCTCAGTAAATAGTTTCTTTAGTTTTGAATGATTGCAATTTTAGAGGTTTGAATTTTCATGTTGAATGCTATAGTTTCAACTTTTCCCTTTCACAAGTATTAATTTTGCAATTAAAATTGAATTGGTTGAATTTTAAAAAGTATAATTAAGAGTTTAAAAATTGTTAATTTTTGAACGATTTAAATTTACTTAACATAATTTAAATTTTAAAGGGTTTGAGTATAAAAAAGTTTTAACATCACAATTTTTTGTTACTAAATTTGTTTTCAGTTTTAAATTAAGTTTCAACGTTCCGGAGTAGAAATTTTTTAATTTCAAAATTTTCTCATTTAAAATTACTATTTATTTTTAACGTTCTTTTAGAATAATTAAACTCATTTTTTGATTTTATAAAATGTTGTCTAATCAGTTTTAATGTTGAATTATAATGTTTCTGATGTAATAACAATTTAAAATTTTAGAATTTCAGAATGTTTTGAATTAGTAATAATAGAATTTCAATTCCTTTGAATGTTAAACCATCCAATTTCCAAAATTCAAATCTGAAACCATTCAATTTCGAGATTCTTCAATTTTATTTTGAATAAAATTGTTTTGTTCTTAATGCTTTGAATTAGAAATGATAAAATTTCCACTTCTTTCTAATGAAATTGTCGAATTTTCCAAATTTTAGTCTAAACTTTTACTATTTTGAGAGCTTCTGTTTTAAAATGTCTCAATTTCAAATTATCTAATTTTGAACGCTTTTTTTAAGAAATGATACAAGTTCAATTCCTTCTCATTCCATTCGAAATATTGTCTTTTTTCAAAATGTTAACTAATCTAAGATAGTTTGAATTGGAACGTTTTCAATTCAAAGTTGTTCAGTATATTTTTTTAAAAATTACAAATGCATTAAATTCAATATTATTAATGATTAATTTATTGTTTCAAAAATATTTCAAACATAAGATTTAAAACTTGGTTTGATAATAGATTTTTAAATTGTTGATGTTTTTAATGTTAGCTCATCAACCACTATATAAAAATAGTGGCCACCCTGGTTCTGAAATTAATTTCTAAAATTGAAATCTTATTTTTCACAGAGAAATGATAGAAAATACTTTAGCCCAGAAGAACGCAAAGATGTCGAGTGCCGAGCACGCTCAGTTGACCGAATTATTAGTTGCCAAAGACAAAGAATTGAAGGAAACATTGAAGAAGGCATCAGAGCAGGCAAAAATAAATTTGAAAATGGAAGCAGTGAAGGCTGAAGTCGAAAGACAGGATCAGGAAATTCAACAACTGCAACGCCAGCTCAAAGATGCAGAGCAAATATTAGCCACTGCCATTTATCAAGCGAAACAAAAATTGCAGTCTATTTCTAGAGCGAATAAACGTCCCGTATCTTCAGAAGAATTAATTAAATTCGCTCACAGAATCAGCGCTTCTAATGCCGTTTGTGCTCCTCTAACTTGGCAACAAGGAGATCCTCGCAGACCTTATCCAACTGGTAAATCAAAAAAAGAATATCAATCGGGTCATTCCATTTTATTTCGCCAGGGTGGCCGCAGGTTAGGGGAAATCAGGGAATTTTATTAGTCAGTGAAAAATTAGCGAATTTTGAAAATTGCATTGAATTTATGTTTTGACTGGGAATTTTACATTTGTTCAGAAGAAAAATGTACCCAATCACTTGCAATATTACTAGTTTTATGTCACATGATGATATAATGCAATTTCAAATAATCTTTCTATCTTTTCTCTTTTTGAGAAATTATTTACAAAAAAATAATTTCAATTTTAATTAAAAGAATTTTAAAATTCCGTTCTGAAGACTTAAACAATTAAGAATTAAAAACGTTTGAAATTGAAAATTTTCGTTAAAAAACGTTTTTAGTTGATCAAATATACATAATTTACATGATTTTTTAAATTAAACTGTACTTTAAGTATTAAAAGTGAAAAATAATTGATTTAACAAGAAGATTCTAAATCCGTCAAAATTAAAGAATTTGCAGATTTTAACGTTAACAATAGAACTATTTCCATTCTTATAAACTATTTTCAATTTTAAAATAACTTCAAATTAATAGATTCATAATTAAATGCTTTTATCAAATTTAAAATTCTATTCGGATATTGTTTCAGATTAAAATATTCAATTTGAACCCATTCAATTTATTTTACTTTTTATGTGAAATTGTTGAATTTGGATGTATAAATAACAATTGAACACTTATTAATTTTGAAATCACGAGAGTAAGTTTAAGAGATATTTAGAAGTTTTTCAAAGATTCAAAATTAATTTAAAACTTGAAATGATTTCAAATAAATTCAAACAAAAAATGTAGATTTTTGCAGATTTCAAATTAAAAATTTAGAAGCTATTTAAGAATTTTGAAAAGTTTCATAAGTATAACAAAATTTTCTTAAGATTCCTAGGAAAATTGAAAATGATGTTTTATTTTGAAGAAACAATTTTAAGAGAATATTTAAAAAGATTTCAACAGGTTTCCAAAATTGTAAAATAAAAAGAATCTGGAAGATTTTAGAGCAATTTTGTTAACTCAGCAGGCTTTTTCAGGGAAAAATCGAATCGCTAAGATATTTAGAAGTTTTAAAAAAAATAAAAAATAATTTAAAGATAAAATTTCAAGAAATTTAAAACCAAATGAAAAAACAATTTGAAGAGAATATTCCAAAACAAATATGTGTTAATATATAAATAACAATTGAACAATCATTTATTTGAAACTGCTTAAAATTAAAATAAAATTTAACTTCTAATTTAAAAAGTGTTCAGTTAAAAAAAAATTGTAATTATTCCATTTTTAATGTTTCTGGCTTGAAATTGCTTAAAATGATACATTTTTGAAAATCCACAAATTTAATGGTAAATTTTCTTTTCAAAAGTGTTAAAAGCTTTCATTTTATATGTGTAAATTATGAAGCGTGCTAAATACAACATTTCAAATTCAAGAGTTCCACTTTGAGTGCTTTGAGCAATCATCAATATGAAGAGCGAATATTTCATTACAAAATTTTTTTTTCAAGTTCAAGAACAATAACAAAATGAAACAAACATTCAATGAAATAGCAATAATAATTTAATAATTAAATTAAATTTTTGTCATACCATTTCTTCCAATATATACACTACTGGCAAGAAATATGGGACTACAGTCTACCTGGTTTGTGTTATTTTATTATTTTTGATCACTCTTTTAGAAATATTGCGAAAAGTCTAAAGAAAAAAATTGTCTTTGGCTTATTTTAAAGGTAAATTTCCAAAGAATATAATCGCCGTTTTTTTACAGAAATTTATGTGATAAATAATGTATGAAACATTGACATTTATTATAGTTAAGTATCAAAAAAATTTTAATTAGGTCACAACCGACTTCGGCGTAATAAAGTGGAATTAACCAAATTTCAGTTTAAGAAAAACAATTTTATAACTAAATAATTACTGTTTTTGTTTTTATTTTCAGATATCGAAATGAGATTAGGATACTTAGGACGATTGGGGGACCTCCCGCTGAATGGACAGTTAATGGGCTCGCATCCAGGAATTTCTGCCGATTTGCACAGACAAGGACACCCTGCAGGTAGTTATCGACATTTTCTATTTTTGGAAATAATTTGTTTGTTTAAAAACAATCGGAAAGAGTAGATATTCAAATCAAAACGTAGGCATGGTATCTACCTGATCGGGAAAAGGCCGGTCATTTTTTTTCACAGGGAAATGGCTGGAAATTTGATTCCATTGTACTAAAATCTATAAAAAAAAGTTATCTTACGAAATACCTCGAAAATCTCGCACTCATGTTGAAATCTGATTGGCTTTTTAATCACTTGAAATTGCCCAATTTAGTACATTTTAAATTTAAAAATAAAATCCGCTGCTAACTTTCAATTTGTTTAAATCTGTTAATTTAATTTGTGATCGTTATGGTGGCGAAATATTACATTATTTTTGCGCATACAGATCTTAAATTATCTACTTTTATAAGAGAACAAAACTTAGTTTCACCAGACATTAAGATTTCAAAAGATTTCAGGAAATATATTTTGGTTTTGAATTTTTTTTAATGTAAACGTTTCCGAAATATTTGGTTTAGGGAATTTTCCAACAAAATTATAGTTCTATATTATACGTGGATTTAAAAAAGAAGTGTGATTCTTTGTGTTTAAACAGGAAATTTTCCGAAGCATTAGATTTTCTAAAGAATTATAATTCTGACTTGGAAGAGTGAATTTTTCCAAAATAATGATAATTTTGATTTAAAACGGAGAATTTTCTAAAAGAATTATGATTCTGTTATGGGTCAGGGAATTTTCGAAAATAACTATATAATTCTGATATGGAGCAGCGAATTTTCAAAAAGAAATAAAATTCTGAATTAGGACATGGTAATTTCAAAACGAAGTATAATTCCCTGATCGGCAAAACCAAAATTTGTCAGAGAAAAATCTGGGAATTTAGAGTCACCCGGCGGTTAAACACTCTGCATAGGTTTTAACACTTTTCCACCTTCTTTTCGAAATCAGGACCTTACGGACAAAAATATTCAAAACTAAATAAGTACGTCGTTTCGAGGTTTATGACTTGATCTTAAATTTAAAAAAATTAGTTTAGACGTTTCTTGAGAAACATGATTTTAAAACTTCCCGAGTTCCGAGGCATAATCTTGTCATGTGAACAAGTTGATTTTCTTATTCATTTACTTTGAATCTCAGCTTCTATTTTCATAATTTAATATTAATTTATCAATTTTTAGAACCTCCAGTCTCGCAAGCAAATCAATTCGCATGGCATCCTTCGGGCGAAATCCACATGACAATGGGTGGACAAGGAAGTGTCGCTATGAACACCGTCAAACAAGAAACTGAAGACGTGGAAGTAATGTCCACGGATTCTTCAAGTAGCTCTTCCAGTGATTCTCAGTAAAAAGAAAACAGTATTTTTAGTAACAGATCCCAGGGATTGTGTTCTTTCCTAGTTTTAGTTTTAAATATATTTATACTTCGTATGTAGTAAGTTATCTTCAATACATTTTACAACGCTTTTAAGAATATAAAAATTAATTTTCCAGAAAATAATTGATTTCTGCTTTTTAGTCGAATACGCGCAGAAAAAGAGGTTTATATGTTTATACATTTTTTTCAGTAATGTTTTTCCATGTCCCACCATAACTTTGCATGGTTTATTGGTGTATTTTTATAGGCTTATTATGAATACGGCTATGAGAATACACTCAACATTAATTTTGAAGGTCAAAATTTGAAAAAACTACATTCTTTTAAAATAATGTGAAGTTTTTGCATTCTTTTTTTAACGTATATCGATGTATTTTTATACGCTAATTACGAAGATGGCCATGGAAATACTTGCAAATGTCATTGTTAAGGTCAAAAGTTGAAAAATACTTTTCTGGAATACCCGCACGGGAAATACGATTTTGGGACCCTGGCGCGAAACAGTAAAAGTAATCGATTTAACGATCGATGATGAGTCCGTCAGGGTGGCCGCTCGGCCGGGAATTTTATGAGACCGGGAAATGAAAGTGAATTTATTTTGTGACCGGGAATTTAAAAAATGTTTAGAAAAATAAATCTGTCCAACTTTGATTTCAACCGTTTTTTAAATAATTAGTTAAAGTGTTATCTTTTTCAATTATATCATTCAGTTTAGAATGCATAATTAAATATTAGAAGATTTTGGATAAAAAATATTTTTAGTTGATCAACTGTGAATATAAATTAATTAATGATTTTCAAAATTGAACTGTACTTTCAGGATTAAAAAGTGAATAATAATTGATTGCACAAGACGATTCGGAATCAGTTCACAATTTTAGAATTTCCAGATTTTAACGTTAAAAAGTAAACTTTCAATTGGAAAGTCTTATTAGTTACACAAATGCCTGATTGAAACTTTATAAACTATTTTCAATTTTAAAATAACTTCAAAATATTATATTCGCAATTAAAGGCTTTTATTAAATTTTAAATATTGTTTCAGTCTAAAGTGTTCTATTTTTAAACCATTCAATTTGAAATTTCTTAATTAAAAAAAACAAAACAATTACTTGATATTTAGAAATATCTCACTGTTCATTTAAAATCAGTAATTACAAATCAAATATTCAAAACTAAAAACAAAAAAAACTAAACTTTGAACGTTACACTTTTAATTGTTCTATTTAAAAAAACTTAATTTGTAAGTCAAAACATTGAATTTTGATGTATAAATAACAATTGAACACCTATTATTCTCAGAAAAAATTCAAGTTGAAGAGATTTTGAGAAGTTTTGAAAAAATTCAAAATTATTAAAATGTTCGAAAAGATTTCAAATAATTTAAACGAAGGGTCTACGTGTACCGACAAAATCCGGCTATTCATACCGAAATTTCGGTGCAAATAGCCCAAGGCCTAATTTAAAACAAAATATACATTTTTGCAGGTTTGCAACAACAAATTTAGAGGCTTTTTAAGAATTGTGAAAGGCTTCAAAAGAATAAAAAACATTTCCTGAAGATTCTTAGGAAAATTTAAAATTATGTTTTATTTTGAAAAATTAATTTCATGAGAATAGTTAAAAAGATTTAGAAACATATACGAAATTCAAAAATAATTTAAAATGTAAAACAACATGTAGATTTTTGAAGATTTTGAAATAAAATTTTGAAGAATTTTAAGGATCTTTAAACTGCGTGTTTAAAATAGAAGAATTTAACTTTTAATTTAAGAAGTGCTGAGTTTATAAAAAAAATGTAACTTCAATTTTAAATGTTTCTAGCTTAAAATTGCTTAAAATGATATAATTTTGAAAAAATTTTAATTCATTGATTGATTGTTCAATTGAGAGCATGAAAATGATACGTGAATTTATATTTTTTGAACTGAATGTGAATCTTTGAACTCTACAAGTTATAAAAGTTAAAAATTTTTAATTTGGCAGTTTAACTGCATTTAATTTTAAATTGTTCAGCTGAAAAGTGTTTGTACCTTCCATTCTATACGTGTAAATTATTGATTATTAGAATACAACATTTTTCAATTAAAAAACTTTTAAACTTCAACTTTAAAAGTTTAAAATTAAAGAGTTTCACTTTGAGTGCTTTAATTTGCGGCTCATTTTTTATTACTTCAAACAGAAAAATGTTTAGCTTTATACCTCGAAGTTTTTAATTTCATTGACCGTGAAAAATGTTTGCGAACCGGGAATTCTTTTTCTTTCATTAAAACGGCCACCCTGGTCCGTGTAAAAAAACTTAATTTTCCACACCAGTGACGGGAAAGTTTGGAAATATTCGGCATTCCCCTTCGTGGTATGTAAAGAAAATAATAATAATATGTCAACCGGGTTGACATGTTGGCCATAACTCAACTTAGTGACATCCATCCCTTAATCACATTCGACCCCATTTCCAGTATTAAAAAAATTAAAAACTACCTGCTTATAGTTGGCCAGACCTTAACTCACATCAGCAAAATCTGTCTCTCAATTATATTTGACCCCATTTCCAGTATTTAAAAAATACCCGTTTTTATTTGACCATACCGTAAGTTGGCAAAATCTACCCCTCAATTATATTCGACCCCATTTTCAAAATTAAAAAATACACCCGTTTATAGTTGACCATACACCAAGTCGGCCGAGCCTCTTAATTATATTTGACCCCATTTTCAATATTAAAAAAAATTGTATAGTTGGCCTACTTTTTTATGTAATAATGTTTATAAAATTATGATAAAGGACACGAAAGGGAAAAACTAAATATATTTTTATAATATTACACTGATTTTGTTTAATTTCCTTTTTATTATTTCAAAAATGTTATTCTTGAACTTATGTAGATATTAATTAATTACTGGATTACATTATTCAAATAAATAATTTGAATAATGGAAATTTTGGGCCATTCCTGCACATTCTTGTTTAAATTACTTAAATGTTGTTAATACTAATTCTGGTTAAAACCCCCCTACGTAATTTAAAATATCAATTTAGGAATGTCCGAATTCACCCCACATGTCCGAAATTACCCCGTTTGACGGTAATCTCTAAAATATTTCGATATTTTATAATTGGAGGGTTGAATACAAAAGGCGTTATCGACAAGTATGTTTCACTTTATTTCAACTCTTATATCGCTAACATATGCTAATTTGTACTATTAAAATAATTGTAATCTTCGGTAATACCATTATTATATTATCATAGAAAAAAATCTAGAGTAAAGGTTATCTTGCCATTATCAAAGTTCCTGATTATTTTCAATCGGGCATGCAAAGTGGACGCGCTTACGAACAGAACTGAAAATGGGACTTTCTAATTCTAAAATGAAAATACTCAAAGAAATAAAAAAGACTTTTCCTAGTATGTATATATATATATATACATACGAAAAATTCGTCATACATTTTAGCGTTTTAAAAATTTGCACATAAGCAGACTTTTTATTCTTGGCTTGAGAATTAAAAGTGCATATGTACGAGGTTCAACTGAAATGTTTCCTACCTGATAAATAAAAAAAATGTTGTGGCAAAAATAATATTATTTTTGTCCCAACATTTTTTTTATTCATCAGGTAGGAAATTTTTCAATTGCCCCTCGTATAAATGTACATAATTGCACATGCATAGTGATTGTATACATACAATGTTTAACTTTTTGAATTCGCAAAGTATTTATATAACCAGTGGTTAAATGAGGGTTTTCAAATCCATGAAGAAGTAACCAGTGTGGTTCACGCAACGTCGGAAATAAATTAACACTTTTATTTATAAATTAATTACTCGAACATAAAACTAACAATGTAACAAGTTACTAGAAGACAGAATTTCTTGGATGATTACTGTTCAACTTTTCATATAAAATTTGTCGCTACTGCACGTTCTATGGAGTAACCATTTAATATTATATCATAGAAATTTTAAGAATGAATACTCTGTAAAACAGTATCGATCCACGAAAAAGTGTATTCAGAGCCAACCAATATACTATTACATTCGAGTATGGCCTCTGTTTATACTAAAAGTATAAAATCTGTGATATTAAAGTTAAATATCTCAGATTTTGCATAGTGCGTCGTCGGCCGGCCGCATCTCTTCTTGTTTGTCATGCAGTAGAGTGCGTTGTTTTGGATTTTTCAATCTTTTTAAAATTTTTTAAAATAAGTGTGACAAAGATAACAAATTTCGGATTATTTGATGATAAACGTCATAACAGTTATTTGGTTTTGACGCATCGAACACGCAACAATCATGGATGTACGCAAGCTTTTGGAAGATTGGAATCATACAGCATACCATAGACTGGACGTTCGTATCCAAAAACTAGACTGTTTAAATATACCCATTTTTGAATTCGCAACCAATTCAGTCTTTCGGAATTGTAAACGTCCTTGAGAAACGTGTATACAAAACATTGTAAAGTGCGTCGCAGAGAAAACTAAAAACGTTAAATAATTGTCGACTTCGTGTGAATATAACCGCAAATGGTGTACGGTTTCGTTGGTAATTCCCTGCCTTTGTAGCACTTTACAGTGTTTTTAATAGTTTACACAAACATTTTCAAAGAGCGTTGCGTTTTTTTTGGTACATATTGTGACATCCTGTCACTCCAGCTAAAATCAATACTTTCTTTCCTACCAAATGCAACTGTTCTAAAGCGTTCCATGTCTACGAAATTCTCGATGTACCGCCAGCGTAATTGCGATCAAGCCTATCTAAACTCTATTTTACCAACAATTCACTAAAACACTTAGAATGGATCGCGCCCCAAAATTAATAGCAAACTCAGGAAATTGTAATAACACTATTTAACCAACAATTAACTAGAACACTCAGGAGGGAACGCCCCCAGAAATGAGTAGTAAATTAGAGAAATCAACCCATGGGCGGAAAACATAAAACATCTAGCATTGTAGCGAAAAAGTATTTAACCGGCCATCAACAAAAAGTTCAGTCAGTCTAATTTCCGCCGTCAATTCTTAAACATATCAGTTCAGTCGTTTTCTTGTCTGCAGGTCTGTTTTCTGCCTCCGTTTTCGTCCTGTACGAAGTTCTGTTTTTGTCGCCCTCGTCCTGATGAGTCTTCATTTGATAAATTCCTCGTTTCACCCAGGAAATCTATTATATTTTAATCCTTGTGAAAGATAAAATTGTATTACGTCAGTGTTTCTTGTCAAATATCGACGCAAAATCACTGTCAAAATTTGATCCCTGGAAGACGTGAGGCCAATGGAATAAATCGATGAACCCTCTACGATTACGTTGAGGGCCCTTCAACGCTGTCTGGAGAAATCTAGTCATCATATACTTCTTCTGGAGGAAATCATCAGGTTAATCATCTTCCAAAATTACCGCCTGTCGAATCCCTTACGGATCTTTTGCCCTCTCTGCAACGATCCTTGGAAACAAACCGGAAATTCCGCAAACAAATAGTGGAAATTCTCCTGGCTCTTGAGCACGAGGCACATCAATTGTAATTTGGGTAAGCATCGATTAGTTTTCCATCACTCAGAATCTTACTTTTCTTTAAAAGCTGCCTTTCCATGGGATATACTCGATGACATGGGACTCTGACTAATCTCTACATATTTGACAAGACAATTAATCCATGTAGTAAACTCAACCCAGGTAACAAGCCAGCAATATATGATGGTCACTTAGCTGCGAGCGTTATGAGTCGCATTTCGCTAGCACGGAACATGGGCACATGCTGCGAGCTTTATGAGTCGCATTTCGTCATCATGAAGATGCGTGAAAATTAACTTATATTTAAAAAATTTCTTAATCAGTTGAATTTATTTTTCAACTTGTTCTTAAATTACATACATTGGTATAAATTAAAAAATTTCAATAATTCTAATCGCAAATAAATTTCAAGTGAAATTTATTTTTTCTTTGCACTTTTAATTTGCAATATTCATGAAGAATGATCGAATAATATTAAAAATGATATGCAGTTAAAAATTTAATTTATGTTCACATAAATTTTAATTTCCGACATCAAAATCACATAGAATTAGTATATGTGCGAATTTGAATATTTGTAAAACGCGCGGATCAGTGGCGCGTCGTGTAATATATATTATCTCCGTCTCCATTCGTCAGGTTCGTTTTCCTTGTACACAACAGTCTACTGTTCACACACGCTATCAACTTGATGACGCCTGACCATCGTTGGTTTTTGTAAAAGTCAGTAAAAGTGTTTTCAGCATCTTTTGGCATCTGTCGAAGAATTTTACTATCGTGTTTTATCGTGTTTATATCCGGCATTCCGAAAATTAATAGACTTGTGGTAAGTACAATCGAAAAAATATATAACCAGTAAGTAAACCTAACCTATCTTTTTTATGGTAAAGCAAAATAATTTACTGACTTTTCCCAGATTTTACGACTGACAAAATGGGCTCTTTGGTTTATTGGACGTATAAAAATATTAATATTACATCACTTATTATTTTTAGAGCATAACCAATCACGTCGTGCGAGCGAAATGAGTCGCACGCGTGACCCGCACGACATGCGAGCGATATGCGTCTCAATTGATGACACATATGTCTGCGTTGATGAGTGCATCTCGTGCGTGTCTTTCTCTCTCTCAGTTTACCTCAATTCTCGAATCGATTGAATTTCTTAGCTTTAGTTTTACTGAATTGTAAATTATGCTAATTATTTAATCGAGCAAAAATGAGGATCTTACAACATAATTAGCTAAGCGATAAAAATAAATCCAGACGTCACAATATCTTATGTATATAACTTATTGGCTTTTATCGGCAGAAAAAACTGGAAACGTTAAATAATTGTCGACCACTCATGAATATAATCTCAAATGGTGTACGGTTTTGGACTAAATCGCGGCGGGACTGAAAAACTATTTTTTAGTGATGTTTTAAATTATTCGATGACAAATCCCAACAAATCGAAATATTACAATGTTGTCGGCCTCGACGGGACGTCAATAAGTGAGGCCTACGTTTTTCTTGTTCATTGTGACAGGAGATTAATTAAATAAAGGATTTAACTTACCAAATACAATATACCCGTAGACGTCAAGATGAGAATGCTCATTTTTGACGTATGACACATTTTTTTAATTTGAATTTCGTTGGTATGTCAGGTTTCTGACTGTCCAGCGGCTTGAGCATCGGGCACGGGGTTTTGGGACCTACGTGTGGGTTGCGCGCGATGGCTTCGGCGGGATCTCGAGCGCGAGACAAGCCGGAAGCGTCACTTTCTCGTCAGACGCCCGAGCGAACGGCAAAATTTGGAAAATTGTTAACCTGACGAAAAGTCGGTCTGCGGACATTGTGGTTTTATAATTGAAATTCGACGAAACTACGGAATTGTTGTAATCGACTGAAATATAATCAGGATTTGAATAAAATTATATATCGAAATTGTCGAAGGAAATTCAAGAAGTCGATCTAAATTCGACAAAATGTAAGTACCCAATCACTAAAATTGTATATCTCTGGAACTCTGTAGTTTTCTGCTTCTTATTGGGTCTCCCCAATGAATCCTCCCTATTAATTTCGTCTCATGCTTTATTCGCTTTAATCGCTTCCTTGCTAGTTGGGAGTCAACTAGCTGGCGCTCAACATTTTTTCATTATTATCGTAAACCTATTCAATTGAGCCTTGGCGGCCCCGACCCAAGCTGCGCTAAGTGAAAGGACAAATTTTGGAAATGGAAAGTACAATTCTTATTTTTAAAGTCAACCTGTAACCCAAAATTTTATCCTGTCTCATCATAGTAAAGAAAAAAAGTAAAGTAACACGAGTTTAAAGTTCGCAGTTTTTAATTGATTTCTCACAAACCAATGGACACACACCATAAAGGACACGTCAGTCCAATAAATATTAATAAGTTGCATTACCAAGAGTGAAAAGGCTGCAGTAGTTCTGCCAAATATATTACGCATCCTCCGATCAAACCACCATCTGACCTCAGATCTTCCCAACTACAAGTTCGATCTCGAAGTCGGCTTCAAGGATGCGTAATGTTTGTCCTTATAAAGGTCCACTCGGCTTGTGATTATTTAACAGATGAGTAGCACAATCCAGAAGAGGATCCAGGCTGTACTAGATGAGGAAGAAAACAAGTCAGGATCCCGTTAACGACATCCTGAGGAAAAAGCCCTCTCAGGTCGAGAGATGCTAATGACAGAATCAATAATCTTGACCAAACTACCAAAGGGTAAATTCATTCCAGAACAATCAGACTCAAAGAAAAAGTGGCAGATTCGAAATTTGCCAAGAAACCTCTGGTATGTTCAGTATGCCTATGGTCTCGGAGATTGTGTTATAGTGTTGGTCAAGTGATAACTGATTATCCTACTTCGTGTAAGCAGTAAAGAAGACTCCAATTTACAAATGGAACTCTTAAATTTGTTCTCTAAAGAACATTCTGCAAAAGATTGGAGTGCAAACATCACAACATACGTCTTCAACAGTCTTCATCTTTACATTTCCAGGTAAGAAATTCTTAATCATGGTATCTAGTAAAAGGCCCGTATGAAATTCAAGGATATTTAAGTTGAAATTCTCAAAGTCCGTACGAATCGTGGAATGCGCTAATCTCAGACGAGATGCTCGAAATAATTTTGAGATATACAAATGCCGAAATCGAGCGATGCAGAACAGAAGATGAAAGGCAAAATGTACAAGCTACCTTCAATCTGTTAACGATAAATGACTTGAAAGCATATCATGGTCTTTTATATTTTCAAGCTGCTCATAAAAATAATCATCTCAATACCAGTGAAATGTGGTCCGTGGAATTCGGTAACAATTTATACAGAATGGACATGTCAGAAAAGAGATTTTTGTTTATCGGATCTCGGCTTCGCTTCGATGACAAAAATACTAGAGCTGAAAGATGCGCGGAGGATGTTTTGGCTCCTATACGTGAATTATGGGATCATTTTATCAATAATTGCAAAAGCAATTACACACCGGGCGAAAACTTGACCATAGATGAACAATTATTGGGTTTCAGAGGAAAATTCTCAGCTCGCGTATATACAAAATCCAAGCCTGCGCGATACGGACTCAAAATATTGTCATTGAACGACTCCAGGACATTTTATATGTGCAATGCGATTCCCTACACTGGCAGAGTTAACCCAGAACGAGGTGAATCTGTGCCTACCTACTACGTGAGATGTCTCTCAGAGCCAATTCATGGATCAGGAAGAGTAATAAAATGCGACAACTGGTTCTCGTCTGTTGAAATATCAAAAAAGATGTTGGAGTCTCATAACTTACGCATGGTTGGCACTCTAAGAAAAAATAAGAGGCAAATCCCCGAGTCCTTCAAACGTAATGCTCCTGCCAGTACTATGAGAGTAGGCTACAATGGAACCCTCACTTTGACATCTTATTGTCCGAAAAGAACAAAGTCGTGCTCTCACTGTCATCGGTACACAAGTCTATAAAAATGGACGAGGACAAGTTGAAACCGGAGAGTGTTCTTTATTATAACGAGAACAAATGCGGAACTGATGTCTTCGATCAGTTGTGCGGTAATTATACGTGCGCAAGAAGAACTCTCAGATTGCCAATGCGTCTCTTTTTTGGAATCCTCGACCAGGCTGGAGTTAACAGCTGCATTTTGTGGAATCTGATCGCTGAACACGAGGTTCTAAGTCGCCGAGAATTTTTAAAAAGTTTGGTCGTTACTTTAGTGAAGCCACATTTACAAGATCGGCTGCAAGTTCCAGGCATACCGAGAAGCTTGAGAATGAACATTCGGGAATTCTTAGGCGAAGACGAGAATCAGCAACTTCTGCAAGACAACAAAATGGAGAAGAGGAAGCAGTGTGCGTTTTGTGATGTCAAAAAGGACAGGAAAACCTTTCTCTGCTGCTCCAAGTGTCGCAGACCTGTGTGCGAAGAACGCAGGCATGAGTTATGCGGTGATTGTGTATTTTAATTTGGCCTTAGCATTGCTATCATTTTTTTCCTTTATATTACTTGCATTTTGAGTACAAATAATAGGATTCAATAAGTCCACTTGGGGCCCAAAAATAGTTTTAGATTTTGGGTCGGGAAAGTCCAATGATTCTTTAGATGTCGAACAATCTATAAGAAACTAATTACGTTATGAACATTAATTACAGGCCAAAGGATATAATCCTTATTGTTCATGAACATAAAAAATATAATAGTTAAGCAGGAGTTAATCCAAATGCCATAAATATTACGCTGAACATTAATTCTTTTTACTACTAGCGCGTGAGGTAGTTCCATTACGGTTTCTTTGTTTCTGCATTAATGAAAACTATCAGCTAAATTAGAGTTTACATTGGAAATGACTTTTCCGATTATTTTATATCGCAAATTGAACTCTATGCACAGAGTCAAACTTAGGCAGTCATGGCCGAGCGTTTTATAATCGCCCTGCCCTTTCTCGAAAGACCGTCTGGAGAAGATAAAGAATACATTAAAAGTTCATAGAGTGAAATCATTCTTCTCACTCTGTTACAAATTGGCGATTGAGATTTCTCCACTACTAAACACTGACGATTACGATGCAGTACTTCTGTATAATTAACGTTATTAAAACCTTGCCATTTACTCTACCTTTATATTGCAAACTTGGTTTAAAGTAGAAACCAATTTTTTAAATTATAATACTGTATAGTATTATAATAAATTTAACAAAAGATATTGAAATCACACTTACATTTAGTTCATATCACGATTTTGTCGCATTCCGCATCTATAAAAACTCACATCTAAATTTCCTAAATATCAAACTATTATAAAAATCCCTAGTTTACGTGTGTCCTAATAAAATGTCCGGTAACAATTTATGAACTTTTTTCGGATTAAAGGACATCTCTGGATGAGCCTGCAATAATTATAAATTGTCTTAATTTATAAACTAAATTTCAAATTATAAATAGTTCAGAAACTAATGTCAAATATTTTTCATCTCACCAGTTGGTCAGCGTTTTTAAACCTCGCTTTCTCAAATTGTACATTTCCATTCGTGAAAATTAAACCATAAAGCTTACAATCAGCTTTGACTTTATCAATATCACGATAAAGTAGGAGTTCTTGTAATTTAAGTCCAGGAAATGTAAATACTTTGCTGCTAAATCCCGCACTCATTATTTCTAAGGAATCCCTATAATTAAAAATTGTAAAGATATTAAAATGATTTTATGCCCTCTTAAATTCTTTTGTTAGCACTAAATATTAATTATATAAATATCCTATTTAAAAAAACTGCAATCATTGTTGTTGAAAACCTGTTTGACTTTTCATTACTTGTTTTATATCTTTAATTCGAAATTTTGAAAATTAAATTTCCAACTAATCTCTTTTATTGAAAAATAATCAGAAAAAAACCTTATACAAATTGAAAAACTCTTGTGCTTATTAATACTCTTGCACGGTTAAATTGAAACTTTGAAATTATTTTAAAAATTATTGGAAATATTGTACCTACATGTATTACTATTATTATTACATGTATTATCTTAGTGTTTTTCGATGGGAATTAGTATTTTTATAAAGAATTTTAATATAAAATCATAAACCTTCGGGAAAGACTTACAATTTCTAAAAAATGTACATTGTGAGTTTTTTTCACCGGAAGTAAGAATTTTAAAACAAAATTATCAACATTTCCAATGCGAAACAAAATTATTAAACTTCAAAGATTAAAATTTTTGAACGATTTACGTTTTTTAATTTTGTTCGCGTTTTTCTTTTACTGGAAATTTCTATTTTTAAACCAAAATGATTAGATTTTAATGGTTCATAACTTTTGTACAATTTTAGGCTACGTTAGCGTTTTACATCAAACGTTGGTGTTTTAAAACAAAAATCATTATATTTCGAAAAATATTTTCTCATTTGTGATCAGTTTCATTAATAATTTAATAAAAAAAATTAATAATTTTTGTTTAAAATGACCAAAATTACAAACTTGAACGATTTGGACTGTGTTAGTTTTTTCTCGTAGGAAATCGGTATTTTTAATAAAAAAATACTATATTTCAAAGAAGATTCATAACTTTTTAACAATTTTAGGTTATATTGATGTTTTACACTGGAAATCGGTATCTTTTTATTATGTTATGTGGGTTTTTCGTCTAAAATTGCTATTGTTAGTAAAAAATCAGTAGATTTCAAAGAATATTTACAATATTTTAGCAATAATAAGACATTTTAACGCCTTTCAATAGAAATCAGTTATTTAAAAAAAGAATAATTTGACTTCAAAAATTTAAGTTACAATTTTGAACAACTTCAGGTTATGTTAGGGTTTTTCGTCTATAACATATTATACAATGTACAAAAATATGATATATTAATTCTGAAGTTAAGGTATTAATTTTCATCAATTATAAAAAATATTGTCCTTGCTTCTCTGTTATTTTATTTTAGCTATTAGATACTATTAAATACACAACATTTTGTATTAATATTACTTTATATTTTAATTTTAAAATTGTTTGAGACAAACCTTTTTATGCTTCTGAGATTGCACAACGCTGCATACATCAATAAATGCGGAAGTTGATTCATCAATCGACAGGTACGGACGTAATTTTTCAAGTACCAGGCGCATGATATTTTCATGGCTAACTTTACGTCTTTCGATTTCCTAAAATGAGATTTCACCTTCTTTTAGAATGTTGTCATTGCTTATAATATTCTCCAGTATTTTAACACAGCCTTACCGATATTTTTCTGGCAACTGTAAACCTCTAGATAGGGCATGTATATCTCCAAGGTTTAGTAAAATATAAATTGCTTCCATCTGTGGTCGATTATCACCTAAATACAAATTTCTAATTCCGGCATCGATGTCCAAATCGTCTGTTCCGGTCCGACTGCACTCATCGTAACAAACGAGTAGATGTTTCAGGCATTCTAATAAATGATTTGTGTTCATTTTTGGGTCAAAAGTTGATATAGGATGCGTACAAAGTCTAAAAAAATATTTTTATGATTAAATAGAGGAAAACTTAAATTATAATAGTTGAAATTTTAAATTAGAGTGTCTACCCGATGGATGATTTAAAATTCCCGGTTTCTCCCGGTCAATTGTTCATTTTTCCCTGTAAATTTAAATGAGTTCAACAGATTTGAATGATTTCAAACGATTTTTAAAGATTTCAAGAGATTTCTAAACACTTTAAAAGATATTTCACAGATTTCTGATTTGGTACATGGAATTTTGGAAAAGAATTATAATTCCGAGTTGAAACATCGCATATAATTTGTGCTCACAATTACATTTATTTCCAAAAATGTCCTGTTCCACGTCAGAATTATATTTATTTACAACATTTTCTACTATAATTCAAAAATATAGTAACTCTTTTTCTAAAATTTGGAAGAGGGAAGTTTCAAATTCTCGCAAATTTTTATTTGAAATTAAAAAAAAAAAAAATTGTATATTCAAACAAATTCTGATTTCGAACCAGTAATTTTCAAAAACTAATGAATTCTGACTTGGAACACAGATTGTTTTTGTAAAGTCTATTTTTATAAATCAGAATAAAAATTATTTTCCAAAATTTCTCGTTCCATGCCAAGAATTACCTGTTCCAAGCTAAAATTATAATTCCACAAATTCCCTGTTCCAAAGTCAAAATTATAATTTTTTGTTAATTCCCTGCACCAAGTCACAATCAAATTAATTTTCAAAATTCCCTGTTCCAAGTCAGAATTATATTTATTTATACTTTTTTTTATTCACTTCTTTTAAATTAGAATTAAAATTCTTTTCAAAAATTTCCATTCCATGTCAAGAAGTCCTTGGTCCAAGTCAAAAATCTTGACGAAAACTCCCTGTTCAAAAGTAAAACTTAAAATTCTTAACGAAATGTCCTGTTCTGAACTGAACCTAAAATTAATATTATAGTTCTTTAAAGAAATTCCCAGTTCTATCTCAGAATTATCATTCTTCTAAAAAATTCCTTGATGTCCCAAAGTCTAAATTTTAATTCTGAGTGAAAATTGTACCAAAGTCATAATTATAATTCTTTACAAAATTCCAGGTTCAAATGTCAAAATTATATTTCTTTACTGAAATTTCGTGTCCAAGCACAAAATTATAATTCTTTCCTAAAATTCTCTGTCCCAAAGTAAAAATTATAATTCATCACGGTAATTTCCTGTAGGAAACTCAAAATTATATTTCTTTACTGAAATTCTATGTCTATGTAAATACCATATTGAATGCAATATGAAACACTTTAAATTCCTAAGATTTTGAGTCGAAATATATATTGAATTTTTAACAAATAAGATTAATTTTCTAACCGAAAAGAAAAATTTTCAGCAAAATACATCAATTTTCTACCAAATAGTTAAATTTTTTAACTTATAAAGGATACATTTTTAACCAAAATAATTTGTTTAAAAAGTTAATTTTCAACCGTATAATTTAATTTTCTACAAAATTGTTGAATCTTCAACTGAACCAGGTTAATTATACCCAAAAAGTTGCATTTTTAACCAAAAAGGATGTATTTTTATCCAACAAGATTAATTATCACCCAAAAAAGACGAACTTTTAACAAAATACATGAATTTCCTACTAGAAAAGATCAATTTTCAATAAAAATATTAACTTTCAGTCAAGAATGGAAGTTACATTGAGAGTTAAAAACATTAATTATCAAACAATAAAAAAAAACGAATTTTCAACAAAATAGATACGTTTTCAATATAAGAGATAAATTTTCAACTAAAATGATGAATCTTAAAAAAAATGAATTTTCAACAAAATAGTTCATCCCAAAATATGATTTCTTAACACGGAAGATTAATT
This sequence comes from Andricus curvator, assembly GCA_932195095.1. NCBI lineage: Eukaryota > Metazoa > Arthropoda > Insecta > Hymenoptera > Cynipidae > Andricus > Andricus curvator. Next base: position 246,678 of record CAKNYM010052569.1, read on the forward strand.
TTCGAAAAATGATGGAGTTAAATTTTCAACCAAGGAGATGAATCTTGAAAAGAAATATGAATTTTTAACAAACTAGTTCCTCTTTCAACCAAGTAGTTTAATTTTCAACCAAAAAAAAAGATGAATTTACAAATAGTTCAATTTTCAAGCAAAAATATGAATTTTCCAGCAAGAAGATTAATGTTCTACCAAAAAACACGAATTTTCAACAAAGTACATTAATTTTCAAGCAAATTATTTAATTATAAAGCCAAAAAAACCAATTTTTTACAATAGGGTTGAATTTTCAATCCAAAAATATGATTTTTTAACTAAAAACATTAAATTTCTACCAAATTTTCGAATCCTCAAAAAACCAGATTAATTTAGATCGAAATAACTGCATTTTTAATAAAAAAGGATGACTTTTCAACCAAAAAGATTAATTTTCGACCGGAAGAGACGAATTTTTTACAAAATACATGAATTTTAAACTAGAAAAGATAATTTTCAATAAAAATATTAACTTCCAGACACGAATGAAATAGTTACATTGTTAGTTAAAACAATTCATTCTCAACCAGAAAAAAAACTAATTTTTAACAAAAGAGTTACATTTTCAACAAAAGAGTTCAACCCAAATGATGACTTTTTTATCCCAGAAGATTAATTTTCTAAAAATGGAATATTCCTTTGCTCAATCAAAGAGATGAATCCACAACCCAAGAAATAAATTTTTAACAAAATAGTTCCACTTTTAACCAAGTAGCTGAATTTTTGACCCCAAAAAAATTACTTTTTAACAAAATTGTTACATTTTCAACAAAATAATCAAATTTTCAACCAAATACTAGAATTTTTGACCAAACGAGATGGATTCTGTACCAAAAATATAATAGACTTTTCAACTCAAATTGGTAACACAGTTTATGGACGATCCCTTATAATTATAATTCTTTTCGAAAATCTCCTGTCCCAGCTCAGAATTAATTTCCCGATTTTTTCCTGGTCAGGTAGACACCCTGTAAAAGTTATTTACTATGAAATTAATTTTACGATCAAGTACCTTTGTGCTCCGTAAACATGAAATCGAACAATTAATTCTAGAATTTGAATCGAACCAATTGGATCAATTCTTTGAATTACTGTGTCCTGCCGTATGGCGCGCAACCGATCAAAAATAAAAGCGTATATGAAAGACCAGTCGTAATCCGTTCTTGTGGCAACTCTGAAAAAATATAATCTTTTTTTTATTAAAGCAAAGAACAAATAAAGTCATTAAATTTATCATTACATTGGCTGAAAAATAAACCAGGTATTAGAAATTGAAGTTTATAACCATTTTAAATATTTAAATTAATATAAATTACGTTAAAAATCAAATTTTTTTACTTTGTAAATAAATATCTAATGGTGAGTAATAAAACTGGACCAGGTCTCAATTCGCTAAGATCTGCCATTTGACGTCCAGCAGCAGGCCTACTAAATTCTTTTATAGTTTTTGCAGGGTCCGCTTTAGGCCTTTTTGTATTTTTTGTCCTTTCGTCTATTTCGAACACGTGCAATAAACCTTCCCTTTCTCGCCTGTAAATGCAGAAATTTGATCAAAAACCCATTTTTCATAAGAGAAAATAATGTTTCATCTACTTCTTTGAATACTGAATTATTTTAATTTCAAACGTACATGTGTCGCTCCTTGTCAGGGCACATTGCGAAACAAGTTCCAAGTATATTATCACCCATCATTTCTTCTTAATTCAGTGAAGGTCGTTTGGAAAACGGAAACTATAATAGATTAAATTCTTTATTACATAAACATAATATACTTTTTTTAACTTTCATGGTTCTCTCAAATAAAATTGTTTAATATGCTGAGAGCAAATAATTAGTTACCAAATTAGATTTCACTCAGAGATAAACGATGAATCCCATCTATGATTCTTTTTCAAATTGATAAATAAAAATAATTTTTCCATTTAAAACTGAAATGACTCGACTTTTGAATTTCCCAGATTTTAACAATTAATTGAAATTAATTAGTAATTTATTTCATACTAGCGTTTATTATTTTGATGGCCTAATTATCAAATTAAAACATATACTACATCCGTTTTCAAACAATTTTAAAAATAAAATTTAAATTAAATTATTTATGATTTAAATTAAATTTTTTTTAATTGTAAGTTTTTATTTTTATTTTAACAATGAAATTAAAGATGTTCTTAAAAGACATTCTGGAATTCTGAGTCTTACTGATGTCTTCCATTTTCGACACTAATCCATTTTGAAGATGTTTACAATAATTGAAAATTCGCCAGCTTATTTAGTTTTGAATGATTATGGTTTAAAATCATAAAATTTTGTATATACTTATAAAATAGATCTACCTTCAAGATTTGCAATAGAAGATCCTCCAATTTTCAATGTGTATAATTTAAAGTGATTTAATTTTTAATGGTTTTTTAAAGTTCAATTTTGAAGAGTTACAATTAAAAACTCTTAAATTATTTAAAAAATTTAAAAGTAAAAATTCTTAAATTTAGATGATTTTGAAAATTAAAAGTCAAGTTTTAAGTTCTAATCTTCCAAATTAAAGAAATTTCGAATGTAAATCATCAAAATTAAAAATATTTAATTTTAAAATATTTACAATTCAAAGATCTGCAATTTTGAAGAGTTACAATGGAAAATTATTGAATTTTGAAGATTTTTGTTTTAGAGGTATGTAATTTGGAAGATTTGTTTGGGATTAGTTAAATTTTGAAGATTTACAATTGCAAATTCTCCTATTTTAACGATTTAAAATTCTTAAATTTTAATATGTATAAATAAAAGTTCTTAAATATAGATGATTTTAAAGACCAAAAGTCAAGTTTTAAACTCTAATCTTTCAAATTAAAGACATTTTGAATGTAAATCATCAAAATTACAAAATTTTTCAATGCAAACCCAAAAACCTGCATAATATGTAATTGTAAATTGTCAAAATTAAAAGCTGTTTACTTTTAAAGATTTACTATTTTGAAGTTGCAATTTAAAACTCTTCAATTTGAAGGATATATAAATAAGAGTTTTAATTTTGGATGATTTTGAAGGTCAAAAGACAAGTTTTCAACCTTAAATAATCAAAATTGAAGAAATTTCGAAAGTAAATCATAAAAATTAAAAAATCTTTAATCTTAAAAAGATTTAAAATTCAAAGATCTGCATTTTTGAAGAGTTACAATTGAAAATTCTTGAATTTTGAAAATATAGACTTGCAAATTATTCAATTTTAAAGATTTTTATTTCAGAGGTATGGAATTCGAAACATTTGTTTGGGAATAGTTAAAATTAAAAAATTTAGAATTGAAACCCCTTTCATTTTAACGATTTGAAATTTAAAATTCTTAAATTTAAAAAATGTATGAATAAAAATTCTTAAATATGGATTTTTTTAAAGATCAAAAAAAAAGTTTTAAATTCTAATCTTCTAAATTGAAGAAATTTTGAATGTAAATTATCAAAATTACAAAATTTTCAGTGTAAACCCAAAAACATGCATAATTTGTAACTGTAAATTGTCAAAATTAAAAGCTCTTTAATATCAAAGATTTAATATTTTGAAGAGTTACAATTTAAAACTCTTCAATTTGAAGGATACATAAATAAGAGTTCTTAAATTTTGATGATTTTGAAGATCAAAAGACAAATTTTCAACCTTAAATAATCAAAATTGAACAAATTTCGAAAGTAAATCATCAAAATTAAAAAATCTTTAATCTTAAAAAATTTACAATTCAAAGATCTGCATTTTTGAAGAGTTACAATTGAAAATTCTTGAATTTTGATAATATAGACTTGCAAATTATTCAATTTTAAAGATTTTTATTTTAGAGGTATTGAATTTGGAACATTTGTTTGTGAATAGTTCAAATTAAAAAATTTACATTTGAAACCCCTTTCATTTTAACGATTTGAAATTTAAAATTCTTAAATTTAAAAAATGTATGAATACAAATTCTTAAATATGGATTTTTTAAAGACAAAAAAAAGTTTTAAATTCTAATTTTCTAAATTGAAGAAATTTTGAATGTAAATCATCAAAAGTACAGAATTTTAAATTGTATATCTAAAACCTTGCATAATTTGTAATTGAAAATTATCAAAATTAAAAGCTCTTTAATTTTAAAGATTTACTTATCAATATTAATGATTTATTTATAAATTACGTAACAATTTACATTTTTACAATTTTGAAGAGTTACAAAAAGACGATTTTTCTACAAAACAGTTGAATTTTCAACCAAAAAGATTGACTTTGTTTTTAACAAAATTGTTAAATTTCGGGAAAAGTTGTTGAATTTCGAACAAAATAATAAAATTCTATGTTCATTCTCTAGCTTATAAATTATACAAATAACTTTTTCGAGGTCAAATTTTTTATTTAAATAATTGAGTACAATATGTGAATTTTTATACTTTTCAGAACTTCCAATATTTTTAGGCAACTCGATGATTTCCTTTCTTTTTAAATATTAGTAAATCCCACACATTTCAAGTTTTCGAAACTGAATTGAACAGTCACAATGAGTCTGCGCCTTCAGAAATTGTGAACAAAATTTAGGTCAGCGCAATAAAAATCAAGAATTTTCGTTTTCGGGCATGAGAAATCAGGACATAGCACAAAAAATCAGAACGATAAAAAATCAGGACATGTCCTGATAAATCAGGACGTTCGGTTATCCTATTCAATGGGGATAAAGTGAATTAACGAATTTGAAGATTATATATAATTTAGAAAACTAGCCCAGTCTCATATGAATAATTATATTCATTACGGGCGCATGATACAACCGATTATTTTTTATCGTTTTTATGAACGAGAATAATTGATTAGAAGGGAAGGCACAACGCACAGTAAAATGAACTTACGGCACTGAGAGGGACGCAAATATTCAGTTGGACCTGGTTGGACTTTTCACCTATTTCGGTCATTGTTCATATTTATATTCCTCTTTTTACGTTTGCGCAGTTAAAAGTTTATTTCTGCGAAGGCTTTTCAATAAACAAACCATTTTTTGTTGACAAATTCTTTAAAGAAGCAGATGTCAGAGCAGATGAACGCCATCAAACGCGTCCGTCCCATCCATAGACAAAATAACACTTTCTAGATAGCATTTCTCACAAAAAACTGTTTTACCGATGTAACGGCGTCTGCAAAAAAAATCGTGTTTTATTCATTTATTTACAAATTCTAATTTTTGGTTATTTTAAAACTTTCAAAATTTAAATACCAGGCAAATTAACTAGTTAGATTTACAATTTTTAATATTCTCTATTTCTTGAAATTTGTATTAGGAAAAGAAAATATCTTTGCTACCGCAATTTCTTTAAAATGCCGCTACTTTTGGTCGAAAGCCAAATTCTTTGATTAAAAATTAATTTTTTTGGTAGATGATTCATAATTTTTATTAAAAATTCATCTCTTTGGTTGAGAATTTGCCTTTTTTGGTCAAAAAATTATCTTTTTGGTTGAAAGTTCATCATTTTGGTTGAAAATTCATCATTTTAGTTGGTAATTCATCTTTTTGGTTTAAAATTTAACAACTTTGTTGAAAATTCGTTATTTTTTAAATCACATAATTCCTTTAAACTGAAAATTTAACTATTTAATTTTTGGTTTAAAATTAATGTATTTTGTTAAAAATTAATCTTTTTTAGTAGAAAATTATCCTTGTGTCTGAAAATTCATCTTTTGATTGAAAATTCCACTTTTCCAGTTGAAGATTCATAATTTTAGTTGCTAATTCATCTTTTTGGTTTAAATTTTATCTTTTTAGTTCAAAATTAATGTGTTTTGTTAAAAATTCATTTTTTTTGTAGAAAATCATCTTTGTGTCTGAAAATTCATCTTTTGTTTGAAAATTCCACTTTTCCAGTTGAAGATTCATAATTTTAGTTTGTAATTCATCTTTTTGGTTTAAAATTTAACTACTTTGTTAAAAATTGGTTATTTTTTAAATTACATAATTTCTTTAAACTGAAAATTTAACCATTTAATTTTTTGTTTAAATTTTATCTTTTTAGTTGAAAATTAATGTGTTTTGTTAAAAATTCATTTTTTTTTTAGAAAATCATCTTTGTGTCTGAAAATTCTTCTTTTGTTTGAAAATTCCACTTTTCCAGTTGAAGATTCATAATTTTACTTGGTAATTCATCTTTTTGGTTTAAAATTTAACAACTTCGTTGAAAATTCGTTATTTTTTGAATTACATAATTTCTTTAAACTGAAAATTTAACTATACAATTTTTGGTTTAAATTTTATCTTTTTAGTTGAAAATTAATGTGTTTTGTTAAAAATTCATTTTTTTTGTAGAAAATTAGCTTTGTGTCTGAAAATTCATCTTTTGTTTGAAAATTCCACTTTTCCAGTTGAAGATTCATAATTTTAGTTGGTAATTAATCTTTTTGGTTTAAAATTTAACTACTTTGTTGAAAATTCGTTTTTTTTAATTACATAATTTCTTTAAACTGAAAATTTAGCCATTTAATTTTTGGTTTAAATTTTATCTTTTTAGTTGAAAATTAAT
>CAKNYM010052569.1:253239-279605 GCA_932195095.1 Andricus curvator
CCATTTAATTTTTGGTTTAAATTTTATCTTTTTAGTTGAAAATTAATGTGTTTTGTTAGAAATTCATTTTTTTGGTAGAAAATTATCTTTGTGTCTGAAAATTCATCTTTTGTTTGAAAGCCACTTTCCCAGTTGAAGATTCATAACTTTACTTGGTAATTCATCTTTTTGGTTTAAAATTTAACTACTTTGTTGAAAATTCGTTTTTTTTAATTACATAATTTCTTTAAACTGAAAATTTAGCCATTTAATTTTTGGTTTAAATTTTATCTTTTTAGTTGAAAATTAATGTATTTTGTTAAAAATTCATTTTTTTTAGAAAATTATCTTTGTGTCTGAAATTTCATCTTTTGTTTGAAAATTCCACTTTTCCAGTTGAAGATTCATTATTTTAGTTGGTAATTTATCTTTTTGGTTTAAAATTTTACTACTTTGTTGAAAATTCGTTATTTTTTAAATTACATGGTATACTTACATAATTTCTTTAAACTGAAAATTTAACCATTTAATTTTTGGTTTAAATTTTATCTTTTTAGTTGAAAATTAATGTTTTTTGTTTAAAATTCATTTTTTCGGTAGAAAATTATATTTGTGCCTGAAAATTCATCTTTTGTTTGAAAATTCCACTTTTCCAGTTGAAGATTCATAATTTTAGTTAAATATTCATCATTTTAGTTGAAACTTCATCTTTTTAGTTTAAAATGCCACTATTTTAGTTGAAAATTCATCGTTTTAGTCAAAAATTGATCACTTTGTTTAAATATTTAACTATCTTGTAGCAAAATTCGTTTTTTGTTGTTGTTGAAAATTAAGTTCTTTTACTGAAAATTATGCTATATCATCTTTGGTTGTGAATCGATTTTTTTTTAAATAAAAAATTAATGTATTTTGTTGAATATTTCACTTTTTGTCAAAAAATTTATCTTCTTGGTTGAAAATTCATCTTTTTGATTGAAAATTGAACTTTTCTACTTAAAGATTCATCAGTTTCGTTGAAAATTCATCATTTTGGTAGAAAATTAAGTTTTTTCACTGAAAATTAAACAATACCATTTTTGCTTGAAAATTAATTTTTTTAAATCAAAAATGCATGTATTTTGTAGAAAATTCGAATTTTTGTTAGAAAATTAATCTTCTTGTTGGAAAATTCATCTTCTTGATTGAAAATTGAACTATGAGTTCAAGATTCATCAGTTTCCTTGAAAATTCATCTTTTTGGTTGAAAATTCCATGACTTCATTTCTTTGGTTAAAATTGTTGTTAATTAGTTCTTTTTTTGGTTGAAAATTAATTTTTTCAACTAAAAATGTAACTATTCAATTTTTGGTTGAAAATTTATCTGTTTCAGTAGAAAATTCGTCTTTTTTAGTCAAAAATTAATCTTCTGCGTTGAAATAAGTTTATCACTTTTGTTAAAAATTCAACTATTTCATTTAAGGATTCATTATTTCAGTTGAAGATTCATCTTTTTGGTTTAAAATTCAATCATTCCAGTATAAAATTTTCCATTCAAGTATAAAATTCATCAATTTGTTTGAACATGTAATTATTTTCATGAAAATTAATTTTTTTCACTAAAAATTTAACTATTCGATTTTTGGTTGACAATTTATCTTTTTGAGCTGAAAATGTAAACTATTTGGTTAAAAATTGATCTTTTTTTGTTGAAAATTTAACTATATGATATTGAAAATTGATGTATTTTTATGAAAATTTGTCTATTTTGGAAGAAAATTCAATTATTTGGGTGAAAATTCATCTATCACGTTGAAGATGTCATATTTTTACTTTATACTCACCTAAAAAAAATCTTTCATTCAAAAACTATTAATATATTAAATATGCACTGAATTTTAAGTATATGAAGATAAAATAAATATTTGTTCATGAACTTGAGGAACAAATTCAAAAAATGATTAATTATGTCTTTAGCATTATTTATTTATTTTATTATTTGATGGTGAAAATATATTTAAGAATATCTTGTAACCTAATTTATCAAAGCTTCCTAAATTAAAAATATTAATTGAATCTCTAAAAACTGGTACTATTTAGAAATTACTCAGTCTTTAATAAAGTTACCTAAAAAAATCAAGAGAAACCTGGAATTGTCAGGGAATTTTTTTCCAGGATTTGAGCAGACATCCTGTATTTTTATTCGGAAAAAAGTCGATTTATCTTCTAGAGCTATAATCTATAAATAAAATTTAAAAAAAATCTATAAATCTATAATCTATAAACAATTTCAAATATTTATTATTTATAGTAAATATTTCTTTTCAAAATTTCGCGCGTAAATGGTAGGACTGCTTTTGAAAACAGCCCGATTGGTAAGGTAGTTTTCGCAAGAAACTCCATCTGTCGACCTCTTACCTGAACTTGACTTTTCAACGATCAGATTTTACTGCAGTGGGACTCCGATGCTGTTTCGAAGTCGAAAATCGAACGAATCTCTCTCTCTTTCTATCTCCACACGTTAGAAAAAGAGGTCCGTTCGATTTTCGACTCTCGACACGGTATCGGAGTCCCACTGCTGGACTTGTAATGTATTCGAGTCAGACCGAAAAACATCGACAGATGGCAAAGAGCATGTTATGATTGATATTTCTCGTGAAAATCCTATTGTTTTACACAAACTACCAAGTTCGGAGAAAAGTGTGATTGGCCCAGAACCTAATAAAATGGATTTAACAATATTCGGTGACACGTGGAGTGTAAATCTCGACTTTGTAAATCCGTGCATCGCTGGAGAGAGTGAATGAAACATGGCGTTTGTTTCTTTCATATGTTCCGAAAGTCTCGCACGCTGATTAACTTCTCATTTTCATGGACCCGGTAAATTCGGTTAGTTTTTATTTTTTCTGACACTTATGCTCGAATCCTTTCCGCGAAAAATTGTGTGTTGCTTGTAATTGTGTCAAATTGTCGTGTGTACAAATTAGAAAATGCCCTAACGAGAAAAAAAGGAGCTCGCAAGTATGAGAAGCTTCGACATTCGACCCACTGTGTATCTTTTGGAATGCCGAGCGTTTATGAAATAATAACGCAGTCAAAATGACGTCACGGAGTTACACGAAATCATATGGTCGCAAGGTTAGCACCGTTTCTCCAGGTAGCATTCAGTTTGACAAACTCTTCAGGGAAAACAGCAATCGACCCTCCGCTGCCAAATCAGCGGGCATCGTCGGAAAATGGGGCATAACTTCCTTCACGTCGATCCGCAGCACAAATATCAATGGTAATTTCTATTATTTTTACTCTCCACATTTTTTTTTGACAAAACGAAATTTATTTCAAATTTATTTGATTTTATTTAGGAATATTTCTTCATTTTTTCTTTATTTTCGTTTGTAAACTCATTATTTTTTTGTTTGGTATTCAAGTTAGACACAACTTACCTTTCATTTTAAATCCACGTTCAATTCTTACGATTTTAATTTGACTAGAAAACAAACACGTGTGCGGTTATTGTTTTTTTTGCAGACCTCGGACTCACCACACTATTGACACTATTTTACACGTTTTTTGAACGATGACACTATTTTACTGCTATTTCGAAAAAATTACACTGAAGACTATTTCTTTACTTTTACTTAAATACTATTTTTGAACTTCTTCGCTAATTGGCAGAAAAATTAATTCTCAACAAATTACATAAATTTGCCACAAAACAGTTGAATTTATTACCAAAGTTTTGAATTTTCAAGCCAAACAGGCGATTTATCTACAAAACAGTTTAATTTTCACCAAAAATTACATTAAAAGTATTTGAATACAACCAAAAAAGAAGAATTTCCAACAAACTATTTCAATCCTTATCTAAAACAGATTAATTTTCAACCGTAAAGTTACATTTTTAACCAAACCAATTTTCTACCAAAAAATACTAATTGCTAACTAAAAACATATTTTCTACCAAAGATTTAAATTTTGAACAAAGAGGATTAATTTTCTACTAAAAACACGAATTTTCGACAAAATACATGAATTCTAACTCAAATAGCTGAATTTTCTACTAAAAAAGATACATTTTCAACCAAAAATGAAATAGTTAAATTTTCAGTGAAAATAATTAATTTTAAAACAAAAAAGAAGAATTTTTAACAAAATAGTAAAGTTTTCAAACAATGAGATGAATTTTAAACTAAAATAATGAATCTTCAACCATTACAGAAAAATATTAGTTTTTAACAAAGTAGTGAAACTTTCAGCCAAGTGGATAAATTTTCAAGCCAAAGAGACCAATTCTCTACAAAACAGTTGCATTTTCAACCTGGAAATACTTCTTTTCAACAAAAAATGTAATAGTTGATACTTAAACCACAAAATATATTTATTTTAAATAAAAACATTGATTTCTACTAAAAAATACGAATTGTAAATCAGATATATACATTTTTGACCAAATAGTTAAATTTTCAACCAGATAGTTGAATTTTCTACCAAATAATACGATTTTTCAACAAAATACATAAATTTTTAACCAAATAGTTGAATTTGCTACAAAAAAATACGAATTTTCAACAAATTACATACATTATTAACCAAATATTTTGAACAATGGATATGATGTTAGTCTAGATTTTATTTCATTAATTTTTATTCTATATTTTTTTCGTTTCCAAAAGTTTTAAACTGAACAGTTGAATTTTTAAGCTAAAAAAATAAATTTTTAACAAAAAATGAATTAGTGTAATTTTATTGAGAATTAATTCTCAATACAAAAAAAATTCTACAAAACAGTTTAATTTTGTACCAAATGGTTGAATTTTATACCAAATTGTGAAATTTTCAAGTCAAAAAGACGATTTTTCTATAAAACAGTTGAAATTTAAACCCGAGAATATGAATTTTCAACAAAAAAGTTATTTTACTACCCATCAGTTGAATTTTCAACAAAAAATGTAATAATTGATATTTCAACAAAAAAGATTTTAATTAAAAATAAAAAGCAGTTGGATTTAACCAACAAAGATAAATTTTAAACAATTGCATTTTTAGCAAAAAAATTGATTTTCTTCCAAAAAGACGATTTATCAACAAAATACATCAATTTTCAACTAAATTGTTTTATTTTAGAGCTGAAAATACGCATTTTTTTAACAAAAAATTTAATTTTGAACCCGAAAATGTCAATTTTCAAAAAAAAAAAAATAATTTTCATCCAAAACAGATCAATTTTTAACCAGACGGTTCCACTTATAACCATAAAAAAATCTACAGAAAGATATACATTATCAAACCAAAAATATGAATGTTCAACAAAATATTTGAATTTCCAATAACAAAAATTTTTTAATGAAGAAAGAAACAAAATTTCAATCAAGCTGTTGTATTATCGAGCCAAAAAAAACGACTTTTCAACAAAACTGTTGAATTTTCAGCCAAGAAGTATCGCTTTTTAACAAGATTGTTGAAGTTTCAACAAAGGAATTCAATTTTGAACTAAATAATAAACTTTTTATTCAAAAAAAATTAATTCTCAATTAAAAATAGTTGGATTTTCTTATTGGATTCTATTACTTCAGTTCGAATTTAAGTGCGAAAATGAGAAAAATGGGAAAGACTGTGAAACCTGCGATAAATAAATAGGAATTTTGATAATTTATAGACTCAAGAAAAACATTTTAAATAAACATCGAAGTTTATTTTTAATACTTAAAAACTAAAATGTTTCTCAATTCGCATACGGTTTTCTATGATTATTTTTTAATAAAAGGATTTTGTAGATTTGATTTTTAAAATTTCAAATATTTCAATTTTATTTATTCACTACAATTTTCAAATACAGTTTATCATAATAATAAAATTAATTGATTCGTTAAACAACGTACTTTGTTATTATTATTTTCGTTTATTGCATATTTCTCTTTTCGTAAAATCTTATCTTCATTATTTACGATTTAACAATCTGTACAATTTTCGAAGTAGAAAATCAAACGAAAACTTCATAAGATTACATATTTTTCTAATCGATAAACATCAAGGTTGAATACTTTAAATTTCGAAAGCAAACAAATTTAGACGTTTCCGTACTTTAGTGCTTTAAAATTGTATTTTTTATAATAAATTGTTTTGGTCTCATCATTTTTTATGATTTCAGGGATCACAGTCTTTCCGCTATTCCACTGTCTTTCTCATTTCTTATTAAATTCTCCCTTTTTCCCCTATTCTCGAAAAACTTCCACTTTTCTCTTTAAATATACTACATTGGAAAATACAATATTTGAGTTCTGCGGGCAATTCTCTAAAATTATTAAATGTACGTAAAAACTATAACAACCATTTTTTTAACGTACAGAATTATTTATTACAATTAATTTTTTTTCTAATTTGAATGATATGTATTAATTAATTTATTAATTGTAATGAAAATTCATTCATTGTTTCATGAAATAATAACTTTATTTGGTTATGAATACATACAAAGTACATAATTCTCACTGGTTTGTAAATATTCTTTACTCAAGCAAAATCATCTTTAAAAATGAGACCATTTTTTATCAATAGTCATTCACCTTGAAGAATTCTGAATCTGGGTTTAAAATATTTCTTTTTGAACCGTTAAAATTGTCAACTTTGATTATTTTCAAATGTGAGAAATTTATAATTTACATTAATTTTTAACTTCAGGAATATTTATTTTAAACATTTTAAACATAAAATCATTCAGCAATTGAGGCTTTAAATTTGGACTATCTAATTTGAATATAAAATTATTCATTTTTTAATAATTGAGACTTCACATCCGAAATTGCCCTTGAAACAGCTGAAATAAGGTGCTTTTTGACGAAAATATGGGAATAATAGAGGAATAAATTCTTTTAAATAAAATAATTATAGATACAATATTGAATTTAACATGAAACTCTTTATATTTCTATGATTTCAAGTCGGAATAGATTGCATTTTCAACAAAGTTGTTGAATTTTCAAACCCGGTGGAGGTTCCTATCAAAAAAGGCGAATTTTCACCAAAACAGTTAAATTTTCGACCAAAAAGGATAATTTTCAACAAAACAATTAAACTCTTAATCAAATAGTCGAATTTTTAACAAAAAATATTCCCTTCAAAACTAGAATATGCTATCGCGTGTAGCGGAAGTTTTTTTTTAACTTATAAAATTATTCGTTGAAATTAATTTAACTTATTTAAATTAAAAAAGTTAATAATTAAATCATAAACTATAATGAAAATAATAAAACGAATCTGTATAATATTGAAGCACATAAATAAATTATTTGTACAAGTAACACAAATATAACTATATAAGCGCAACCAATTTTCAAGTGCTAAAAACTATGGTCCTTTAAAAATAAACACTTCGAAAAAAAAACTTCAAACTGAAACGGTTTAAAATATGTTGAAAATGTGAAAACCGGAAACAAAAGTTTTTATCTTATATAAAATTGGAAGTTATGATATATAATGTAGTCATTTTAAAAATAAGTATTGTAACTATTTTATTGAAAAATCGTCTCTTTGTTTGAAGATAGATTTTTTTAAATGAAAATTTATCTTTTTTAATTGAAAAATAGTGTATTTTGTTAAAAATTGGTCTTTTTGGTAGAAAATTAATCTTCTTAGTTGAGAATTCATATTTCTGGTTAAAAATTCAACTATTTCATGTAGAGATTCATAATTTTAGTTGAAAAATGTTTTTTTTTTACGTTGAAAATAAATTTTTTGGGTTGAAAATTGGACCAATATTCCAGGTTTATTAACTGTGTTAAGCAGTCTCAAATTTTATTTTTCACTTAATCAATTAAATTAATTTTGTACAAAATTCGTTTTTTGGAAAAAATTTCATCTTTTTCATTTAAAAATGCAAATGGCTGAAAAATAATATTATTTTGTTCATGATTCATATATTTTGTCGAAAATTCGTCTCTTTGGTTAAAAAACATTTTTTTTAAATGAAAATTTACCTTTTTTAGTTGAAAAATAATGTATTTTGTTAAAAATCCGTCTTTTTTGTTAGAAAATTAATATTTTTTTTGGAATTCGTATTTTTGGTTAAAAATTAAATATTTCAGGTAAAGATTCATTATTTTAGTTGAAAATGGTTTTCTTTTTGTTGAAAATAATTTTTTTGTACTGATTTGACCAATATTTAAAATTTATCAATTTTGTTGAGTAGTCTCAAATTTCAGATTTTAGACTAAAGTATTTAAATCTGGGAAATTTGTATTTATTATACTTATAAGTATCACGATTTAATTACTAATGATGAAATTTAAAAAAATAGTCTTGATTATGAAAGTGATAAAAAGTGATAGAAAGTATAAAATTTCTTATAAAAAGATTGTTTCTTCTTTTCTACATGCAAAAAAGGTAAGCTTCCCCTATTCTCCCCCTTTTTCCTGAAAAAATAACCCATTTCCCCTTTTTTGAGCTCCTGATTTTTAAGTATCTGTATTATTTGCCTTTGTATTTCTATATTTACTTGTTTTTTAAATTATTTCCTATTGCTCATACATTTTCTAAATTTAGCTGTTTGTTTGGTGCTTAATTAAGTAATTCTGTTTAATTTAGTTTTATCACTGCTATTTATGAGTTTACTATGACTCACAGAATGTATTTCTTCTAACTCACATTTTTTTATTTTTCATATCTTTCGAAGCAATTGTAATTTTATGATTCTTTTATTTGAATATTTCTCATTTAAGATTGTATGCATTTTAATTGATAGATTTATTCATATTCAATGCTTGTAATGGGGTCTTCGTTTGATTTTAAGCTTTTAATTTAAATATATTTATGTAGTTCGGATTATTTTAATCTAACATATATGATCTATCATTCATTTTAGATTTAGTATTTTTTATGATCGCCCTTAACGAGAAACACTCATATATTTTTGATGGCTGAAATATTAATCTTGCATATTTTCGCTCCTGAGAGATTTAAATAATAAGATAGGCCAGTTAAGATAAACAAACTATTATTTGATATAATAAATTCGAGAAGAAAAAAACACGGTCCTCTAATTAACTGTTTAACTGTTCGGCTTTCGACGTCACGGAGCGTGCCGGGCCAATCTCATCTCATCATAAGTTTAAACTTTACGAAATATTTTGGATTTTTTATTGGATATTCATTCCTATTTTCATAAAGTTCAATGCAATTTTTATTTTCCAGAATCTTAAAGTTTTTATTTTTTGAATACTTAAAACTATGAGAATCAAGAGCAATCTAATTTTGACCATTTTTAGCACTCATTTGAAACATTTAAATTAATTTTTTAAAGCCTTTAGATGTGGATAAATCTTAATGTTGCAAATCTATCCAAGGTTGAACTTGGACTCTTTCCAAATTAAAATATCGTAATTGCCAACACAGTCAAATTCCGAATTGTAATTTTAATTTTAAAACAATCAATTTCTTCTTTTCTCCAAATTAAAGAAACAATCATATTTCAATAATTCAATCATTTTTTAATCCAAATTTTGATTGGCAAAATTCAAATTTTCCAAATATTAAAATTTTCAGAGTTTTATTCATGCAAAAAAAAAGAACTTCGAACAATCATGGCTTATCTTTTTCAAGATAAACCAAGTTACTCCTCCCAAGTTTCATGCAAATTGATGTAAATTTCATGTTAATTTTCCAGTTCAAAGAAGTTTAGGGAAAGTATATGTAAATATCAGTAAATATTCACACCGAAATAGAATCGGTACTTACTAGAAGACATAAATAATTGTCAAGCATTAGGATAAAGGGAAAAGATAAAATTTGAATGAAGCAAAGTTGATTAAAATGTTTGAAATATCGTGAAGAGCACGACAAACGTGCAAGAACATTAAAGTTTATTGTAGACGTAAAAGAAAAGCATCGATTATTATGCAATTTTGCTATACACAAATCACGTAGTCGTCACTTTTTTTTACACTTTTTTTGTTCGTTTTGATTTTCTTGATGCTTTTGATCACTGGCCTTGACGGAAATCTGCACTTGGCTCGGTACAAAGTAAGCGAAATATTCGGTTTTTATTTGACTATGCATTTATATTACATAATTATTTAACGTACTTATCTACATTTTATACAATCTTCTGATCGCCCATTTTTTAGTCGCTCTAATTTAATTGGTTACCTACTCTGAAGTAATTAATTTTCATTGCGTGAATATTTATAGGGTTCCAGTTTTACAGTCTTACCTTTATAGTAACTATCTTTAAAGACAAAAACTTCCCTGCTTTTTAATTTACAAATTAGATTCCTACAACCGACATTTACCGACATTCAGGGTTCATGTCGGTGCTAAACGGGCTCATATCCATTTTGAATTTTAAAACCTCGAAAATGGAGTCGAAGCTTATTATCATTGTTTTATTGTTCGCATTTCAGCGCAGAGAAGAACCCTTTTAGGACGGACACATACCCACGATGGCGGTAAGTGTCGGTAACAGGAATCTGTATTAATAACAGCCCTTGAATATCTACTCTCCACTTTCAAAACCCCAGAAGTTCGAGCAGATTCATAATTGTACCATGATGAAATTTCAGGAAGGCGAGACGAGGTGCACTCATCCTACGGTAACAAACGAGCCAAGGTGGACTATGCAAACCAGAACACCCGAGTGATTTCCACAAAGGATCCCTTTTCTTTCGACACCGACCCTGAGAAAGTCGAGCCTCCCGTTGTGAAGCCAAAAAAGTTC
The DNA here is from genome assembly GCA_932195095.1 of Andricus curvator. NCBI lineage: Eukaryota > Metazoa > Arthropoda > Insecta > Hymenoptera > Cynipidae > Andricus > Andricus curvator. The sequence goes on from CAKNYM010052569.1 coordinate 263,903, forward strand.
TTCAAAAGTCGAAATGCAGCTTCATCAGCGACGGAGGAGACTCGCTCTGACGAGACGAATAACCGAAAAGTACCTGAATCCCAGTATGGACGAGGTCGTCCCCCAAAGCAGCCTCAGTCTGCCTCCAAGATGCTCGCGAAAACGTCCGTTGCTCAACAGAAAAAAGTGCCGGAGGCCCTACCAGCCGTAAACCAAGTACCTAAGGATGAAGGAAAGCCTCCCATAGTGCTCAGAATTTGTAAGGGCACAGCTCGACTCATTTGCGGCGACGAAGATTCCGAGGCCGAAACCTACAGGATTTCCTCTCCTCTCGGAAGTCCGACGAAGCTCGACTTTGAGCGAAAATCCCCTCCTGAGCCCTTGGCTAAATCCGAGACGAGGACAACTCGCTCAGCTCATCAACCGACTATCACCACCGTTTCCATACCTTTAGACGATTCCGACACCCGGAGAACAACCCGCAGCCGTGCGAGAAACCTCCGAGACATCATATCCCCGACTACGGTCGCACCTGCTCCCGTTACCCCGAGCCCGAATACTCACAGCTCCGGGTTGTCTTTGACGCTCCGGAAGTCCGTGACTGACTCCAACAACACGCTTATATCGCACTACGATATTGTTAAGACTGACTGCAATCCGAGCTACGTGAGCAAACCATCGGTGGAGCCGCTGATTGGCCGCGATCAACCTTTGCCAACGACGACCCAAGAACTGATCGATATCCTCTCGAGCGATGCTGATCCCTCGCAACGAGGCGGGATCCCGATGGAGACGAATTCGGACGAGGAGGAGGAGGAGATCCTGGAAGAAGAAATTCTGCAGTATTCGGAAGAGCCTTTGAGCGACGTCGCGGGAGAAAATGAACCTGAGACAGAACCCGAGCCAGAACCGGAGAAAGAGATGGATGTAGAGACTGGAACTGACCAGATAACGATGGGAAATTTGAGAGATGAAGCTCCGACGGCGAAGACGATGGTGGATCAAGATTGGTTTTCGGGAAGCGAAGATAGCGAGAGTGCGACGGGGAATGTGGAGAATGAAGTACCTGTTAGTATTCAGGATGAACAGATGAATGCTGTGCTGCCTTCGCCTCCTAGGAATGATGTATCAGTTAGCAAACCAACTTCGAAAAAGGGCAGTATTTTCAAGAGCAGGTCGGCTGGGACGACGAATGGTAACAAGAGGAGGGCTTTGTATAAACACAAGTGGTCGGGTAATGATAAGGAGTCGCCGGCTGCCGACGCGGGGAATACGGATAGCCAAATTCCTAATGAGGCGTCGAGTTCGCATACGGATACGAATACGGTTGCCTTTGAGGAAGAGTTTGAGAGTGAGGAGCTCACGAGAGTTGTGACCTATCCGGAGACGGATATGGACTTCACGGATGATCTCGAAGCTGTTACGAGCATTCGATGCGGAAAGAATGTCAAGGGTGTAAGTATTTCATGTTTCAATTTTAATTTTCAGAATGAAACGATTAATTGAGACCAAAAATCTAGACGAAGCGTTTATTAATTTCATGTGGAAGTACATTCAGTTTGAGATAAGTGTGAAACTTTATATGGTTTATCTTAAAGCTAATAACTTCCATATGAAATTCATAACACCGAGTATATTGAATTACAATGCTGGCGTTGCATATTTGCTTCTAGATACATGAAGCTTAACCCTTTGTTTAGAAATTGTGTATTTTTTTACATTCAATTTTAAATTAACTGGCATCAATCGCGCGCATTTATTTTTTATTTTATTTTTCTTAACTTTATGTCAATATAATTTTCCTAAAACTCTTGAAAAAATACAAAAAGATTTTTGAAAACTTCAATAAAAAAGTTTATCTTCAACCAAATATGTAGTTGAATTTTTAAGTAAAAAATATGAATTTTCAACAAAAAAGTTAATATTCAACTAAAATGATGAATCTTTAACCAAGAAAAGATGAATTCTCAACGAAAAATGTAATAGTTGATATTTCTGCCCGGTAAGGTTTCAATTTCGAATCAAAAGCAGTTTAATTGATCCAAGAAAGAAACGAATTTTCAACAAAACAGCTGAATCCGCAACCAAAAAGATGAATTTTCAACGAAAAATATGAATTGTGAGCGAAGAATATAATAGTTAATATTAAAACTAAAAAATATTTTTATTTTAAGTCAAAGAGGGTTGAATTCATCTAAAGAGACAAATTTTCAACAAAATCAATCAAAAAATGTTTTAATCATAAACCAAACAGGTGCAATTTTAATAAAAAAAAGATTAAATTTCTACCAAAAAGATGAATTTTTAAGACAAAAAGACGAATTTTCAACATAATTGTTGTATTTTTCACCAAAAAAGATTCTTTAGTCAAGAAAAAAAATTTTAGGCAAATTATAATTTAAAGTGCAAAATAATTTTTAATATAAAATAAAATTTTCGAATAACTATTTATTTTTGAAGTTCATTTGCTTCAAGGTTATATATGTAAATATAATTTTCCTAACTTTCTCAAGAAAATTCAAAAATATTTTAAAGAAAATTAGTTTGCTGTCAAAGAGTTCACACAATTATAGGAAAAATGTGAGTCAGGAGATATTTAGGAAATTTTCACGCGTGGACAAAATTTTAAAATATTTAATACATTTTCGGACATCTTTCAAAATTTTTAAATATTTTGAATTTTTTCAAAACTTCAATAATTCCTGAATATCTTTTACACTGAACTTAATATAATGTTGTGAAATCTTTTTAAATATTGTCTTAAAATTCGTTTTGCAATCTTGAAGCCTTTCAAAATTAAAAAAAAACTCCTAAATTTCATTTCGAAATCTTCAAAAAGCCACGTTTCTTTTAGTTTTTCAAAAATCTTCTAAATATTTTTTATGATTTGAATTTTTCCTAAATATTTGAAAAAGTTTTGCAAAATAAAAAAATTACCTCAATTCTTCCAGATACTTTTTTGACCGTTTTGGAAATATTTTGGAATGTTTCGAAAATCTTTTTTTAATTTTCTCTTACAACAAATTTTGTGAAAAAAATTAGTTTAAATTTTCCCAGAAATCTTAAGAAAATTTGTTTATTCTCTTGAAACTTTTCAAAATTATTGAAAAAGTTCTTAATTTTTGGTTTTAAATCTTCAAAAATCTACACTTTGTTTTAACTTTCTTGAAATCTTTTTAAGTTTAAATTTATTTTGGTATCTTTTCATAATTTCTAAATATCTCTCAAACTTATTCTAATATTTTGTAATCTTGAAAAATGAAATTTTTGCTTTACAATTTTCTACATTCTTTTTTGAGTAGCTACCCTGGATTTTGAGAGAGCTCAAATGCTATGAATAATTCCTGAAAGGTTTCAGAAATTTTTAAAAGATGTTGATGCATTGCAATATAGTTCAAAGGATTGCAATACCAAATAATTTGAAAATATTGAAGAATTTTAACTAAGTACTTAAAAAAAAGAAAAATTTATTTAAGGCCTTACGTAATATTTTTGAAAACTTAAATCTATATTTCAGTGCATTCCAACAAAATTATTTGTGTGAAAATTCAGCATTATTTCTCAATATTTCAAATGATTTTAGACTATCAAACAAATCTCAAATTATTTACAAAATTTTTAAAAGTCTTGAAGAGTTTAGCAAGTTTTCATAAGATTTTAATAAATTTCGAAAGATTTCAATGCATTTCACAATATGATGCAATGATTTTAAAGTCGACTGGGAAAATGCGAGTCAGAAAAAAATATTGAAGATTTCAATACATATCTTTTATAATTATTATCTCACAAAATAATTAAAACTTTTTAAATTTCTTGTGCAAATTTTAAGAAACTGTTGTAGAATCGTTAGGAAATAAATGAAAAATATACTATAAAATAGCTTATCGAACTTGCTAAAATATTTTACGCCTATTCTAGAATCTTAAATTCTCAATAACACATTGCAGAATTTATTTATTCACATGATAAAAGAACGATACATTTTTAACATAAGGTTAAGTTTTTAACTAATTTGGTATCTACAGTTTGGTGTATTATTAATCTGCAAACTACTGTTTTTATAGATCACATTTTTTTCTAATTCACTGCCCAATTTCATTAATAATAATTATTATTTATCTGCAAATATGTTACTTTCAATCATTTGCATTCACCTGGCACGAGTTTCTTTTTTGAAGGGGGACTTGTGTCCTGGTCAGTATGCATGCATCATAAGTCACACGACATATAATTACATTATGTAACTTTCACAGGTGGAAGTAAATGACTTTCGCAGGAAAAATTGAATAGAGTGACACAGGTTTAAACATCTATGATGAAAATAATGCCTCAATAACTATTGGCAGAACGGCAGATTCCTTTCTATTGCGATACTTTCTATTTCAGATATTATTATAAAAATGATTTAAAAGTTATTTGAAATTATCAGGGTGTCTACTCACCTGGAAAGCCAGAAAACTCTAGAATTTTCAGAGACGTTTTATATAGCTGAAAAAAACTGGAAATGTCAGGGATTTTTTTTTAAGTCAGGGAACTTTTTCAAGAGCGTGCTTAATTAAAAAAATTATTATATGAAATTAAATAACCATTTTTTTTTGAATTTCTGAAATTAGCTTTATATTACTTGATTTAACTATTTTGTTGAAAATTCGTTTGGTTTTGTTGTTGTTGGAAACTAATTTTTTTAACTGAAAATTTAACTACTCTATTTTTGGTTGAAAGTTTATCTTTTTTGATTGCTTACAAATTCAGTAGTGCGGTTCACGTTTTTTTTCTCTCAACTGAAAAATTTTTCTGAGTTGAAAATTCAAATCTTGTAGAAAATTTGACTTTTTTGGTGGAAATATCAACTATTACATTTTTTGTTGGAAATTCGTTATTTTCTTATATAAAATTAATTTCTTAAATTATGACTTAAGTAATCCAGTTGAATGAATGTTCCATAATTTTAGTATACATGTATTTTGTTGAAAATTCGTTCAAGATTCATCATTTTATTTGAAAGTTCATCACTTTTTTTGAAAATTGAACTATTTTCTTGAAAACTCGTTTGTGTTTGTTTAAAATTTCAATAAAAAAATTTAATTAATTAATATAATTTATTTAAAAAAATTGTATATGAACATTTAACTAATCTAGTTGAATATTCCATAATTTTAGTTAAAAATTCATATCTTCTATTGAAAATTCAACTATTCGAGTTCAAGATCCCTCATTTTAGTTGATAATTCATCTTTTTGGACCAAAATTCAACTACTTCAGTTAAAGATTCATTATTTTTAGTTTAAAATTCATCACTTAAGTGTTTCTGATTTAAGTGATTTTTATAATAGTGTAAATATTTATAAAATCCAAGTCTTGAAGTAAATATTGTTATTTATACTGTTTAAAATTTGATTACAGTTCTACACAGTAGTGAAGAACGTGAAGAAAGCTCACCAAATCCAAGAAAGTGGCGAGTTTCAGGAGTTTAACGACGATGTCGAGTACATTTTGGATACTTTGCGAGAAAACAATCCAAATGCAACTCGTTGTCTCTCAGCGATTCGATTAGCAAGTAAATGTATGGCTCCAGCTTTTCGGATGCACGTTCGAGCTCATGGTACCGTTGCCAAATTCTTCAAAGCTCTTTACGATGCAACGAAAGACCAGGTAATTTCTTTTTAAAAATATCCTTTACAATTTGAACTCATTTGCAGCTCAATCACCGGACCGGAAAACCGGAAATATTTCGATACCGTAAAAAAACCGTTACATCATAGTAAATTTATTTTTTGATGGGAAACTTTTTTATACAAACTTTAAATGTAACTTGATAATTAAATTGTGTAATTTTGAATGAGTTTGATTATTGCGATTATTTTTGTTATTTTTCAATTTTGAACGGTAAGATTTAAAGTACTTAATTTTAAGCTTTGAGGTTGTTTAATCAGGGTGGGCGCAGGTCAGGGAAAACCTGGAAGTCAGGTCAGAGTCTGATATTATATTTCAATATTTATTATTTATCAAATCTCTTTTTAAAATGAAAAGATCATTTTAGTTACTTTTCTTTCAATAAATTAACCCATGGGTTGAACACTATTTAATTCAGGTCTATACCTATTTCTGAATTTTCCTGAATTCTTTTGAAATATTTGAGGGTATTTTTACAGATTCCAAGAAGTTTTTAAAAGATTTCAATAATTTGAAGGGATTTTATAGGATTTTCAAAATTTTAGGGCATTTTCAAAAATTGCATAGAATTTTCAAGAGCTTTAAAAAAGTTTTAAGGAATTTCATTTTAAAAGTTTCTAAGGAATTTTTAATAGTTTTGAAAAGAATTGAAATATTTTAGGGCGTTTTCAAAGATTCCAAAGCATTTTCAAGATCTTTAAAAAGCTTCACGTGATTTCAAAAGATTTCAAACGATTTGAAATATTTGAGGGTATTTTAAAAGATACGGAGACAATTTGAAAAGACTACAAAATTTTCAAAGAATTGCTGAGGATTTGACTGATTTTAAGAGATTTAAAAACATGGTCATGGAGTTTTAAAGAATTTCCTAGAATTTCGGAAAATATGTAACGATCTGATAGGACCTATAAGGTTTTAGGGTATTTTTAAAGATTTCAATGATTCGAAGGGATTTCAAAGGAATGTTAATATTTTAGTGTATTTTTGAAAATTCAATGAAATTTTTAAGTGCTTTAAAAAGTTTCAAAAGAATTTCATTTCAAAAGATTACAAGGAATTTTTAATATATTTCAGTAATTTGAAGGTATTTCCAACGATTTGAAAGATTTTAGGGTATTTTTAAAACTTCCAAGGAATTTTCTAGAGCTTTAAAAAGTTTCAAGTGATTTCAAAAGAATCTAAATATTTTAGGGCATTTTAAAAGATTCCGAGGAATTCTTAATAGATTTCAATAATTTGAAGGTATTCCCAACGATTTTAAAGGTTTTAAGGTATTTTTAAAGCTTCCAAGGAATTTTCAAGAGCTTTAAAAAGTTTTATGTGATTTCAAAAGACTTCAAAGGATTTGAAATATTTTAGGGTCTTTTAAAAGATTTCAAGGCATTTTGAGATGATTACAACATTTTCAAGGAATTTCCAAGAATTTGATTGATTTTAAGAGATTTAAAAACTTTTTCATGGGGTTTTAAAGAATTTCCTAAAATTTCGGAAGATGTGGAGCGATGTTATAAGACCTATAAGGTTTTAGGATATTGTAAGAGATTCCAAGGGATTTTATCAGATCCCAGAGGTTTTCAATTATTTTAAGGGATTTTAAAAGCTCTTACGGTATTTTAATAAATTTGGCAGGATTTCAGGAAATATCAGATTTCATGGGATTTTGTAATATTTTATTGTATTTGAAAGACTTTATTTAGAAGAATTGAGGGATTTCGTAGTATTTTAAATATTTCAAGGCATTCACAAAGATTTTAAAGAATTTCAAGGATTTTAGAATACTTTGAAAGATTCCATGGAATTTTTAATTGATTTTAATAATTTGAAAGGATTACAAAGAATTTTCAAGATTTTATGGTATTTTTAAAACTTCCAAGGAATTTTCAAGAGCTTTAAAAAGTTTTAAGGGATTTCAAAAAATGTCAAAGGATATGGAATATTTTAGGGTATTTTGAAAATTTCCAAAGGATTTTATAAGACTTCCGAGGATTTCAACGATTTTAAGGGATTTTAAAAGCTCTTAAGGTATTTTCATTCCAGGATTTCAAGAAATATCATCAGATTTCACGGGATTTTGTAAAATTTTAATGAATTTCAAAGAATTTATTTCGCTCAAATTTATTTCGTAGGATTTCAAAGATTTTTAAATATTTCAAGGTGTTTCTAAAGATTTAAAGAAATTTCAAAGTTTATACGATATTTTAAAAGAATCCAAGGAATTTTCAATTGATTTCAATAATTTAATAGGGTTTCAAACGATTTGAAATATTTTAGGGTATTTTAAAATTTTCCAAAGAATTTTCAATTGATTTCAATAATTAGAAGGGATTTGAAATGATTTCAAATATTGTAGGGTATTTTAAAAGATTCCAAGGCATTTCCAATTGATTTCAGTAAGTTAATGGGATTTCGATGAATTTAAACAAATTTGCATGCAGTTATAAACAATTTCTTAGAATTTCGAAAGCAAAGAAACGATTTGACAGGGCCTATAAGGAGTTGTGATATTTCAAAAGATTGCAGGTTATTTTATAAGATTTCCGAGGATATCAATGATTGTAAGGGATTTTAAAAGCTCTGAAGGTAATTTAATAAATTTTCCAGGATTTCAGGAAATATCATAAGATTTCATCGAATTTCACGGGATTTTATAATATTTTAATGGATTTCAAAGAATTTATTCGCAAGAATTAAAGGATTTCGTATGGTTTCAAACATTTGAAAAGATTTTCAAATATTGTTTGCAATTAATTTGCAAGCCTCTTGGAATTCACTATACATTTTTATTAATTTATCCCGAATTCTTCTAAATTCACTCAATTCAATGTATTTTATTTTTTCTTTAAATGCATCGGGAATTCTTAGGCATTTCATGAAATTCTTATTAATTCGCTTGAATTTTTCTAAACTCATTTCAAACTTACTGAATTCAATTAATTTTTTCAATTCAATGAATTTTTTCAATTCACTTGAATTTTTTTAATTCACATTTCATTTTTATGAATGTTATCGTTTTTTCTCATTTCCCGTAAAGTCGTCTAAATTCAATTCAATTTTACTGAAATCAATGAAATAGTTTTCGATTTTTTAAATTTGTTCCAATTCATTTGAATTCTTTTGAATTTAGCTGGAATTCTTTTGAAGTCTTATTGCATTGAATTCTTTTGATTTCTTTTAATTTTAATATAACATCAGTCAAATTATTAGTGCACATTAGTCACTTTTAGTAACTTTGTGGTTTATAAATGATGCACTCTTTGGTTTTATTCTATTTGTAAGAGATTCTATATTAAAAATGTTACAAGATTAGATATAAAATGAAGTTTTGCGGACGCTGCTAATTTTTTAGGATTTAATTTAGAATTAAGTTTTTAATGCTTCAATTCAATGTGTCAGCTTTGAAATTTTTATTTTTAACGGCTGGGAAACATTTCTGCAACCTGGGATATTGTCGTAAATTTTTTTTCTTAGATTTTATTGGCCACCCTCTAAATCTTCTGTAATTATCTCTTTTCTTTCAGAGCCTTGGTTTGTGTACAGCAACAGTTATGTTCGTTCTAAGTCAGGATCGTCTAGCCATGGATTTGGATCGTGATTGTTTGGAACTCATGCTTAGTTTATTAGAATCCGACGCAAGTCACAAGGATGCTCTTGACGATTGTGGCTTGAGTCGGGCTGAATTGTTAAAAAATAAAGAGAAAGTCCGCCAACTCTGCGCGGACATTCAAGCTCAAGGACACGCGAAGCACCTGAATCTTGATAACATTACCGTGAGTGCTTTCTTCAATACCACAATTACCTCGATACTATATTGCAGACACCTTAAGTTTAATTATGACTTACTTTTCAAACTAGGTTGGACAACTTGCGATGGAAACTCTCCTGAGTTTAACATCTAGACGAGCTGGCGAATGGTTTAAAGAAGAACTTCGAGAGTTAGGGGGCCTCGAGCATATCGTAAAAACCATCAGGGATTGTCATCGTCACATAACTGCGAGTGAAGTTTCACGATCGGGCTGGAGTGATCCCTTACTCGATAAATTGCGCAAGGTCGACAGATGTTTGCGCGTTTTAGAAAACGTAAGCTGCTTCCAACCTACTATTTTTTGTTATGAATCCCTTTTAAATGAGGTATTTTCACTTCAACCACCAGCTAATTTCACTTTGTTGAGTGCTGAGGGGAAAACAATGGACCAAATGCATGGGACAAAACTTTATTTCTGTGATATCTTCGTAATGAATAATAATTATTATCATTTTATTATTCCATTAAATAGTTCTTAAAGAATAAACACTATTTTTCAAATACACTTATATAGAAAAAGTTAGTTTTTACGAAGATATTAGCAAAATAGGGTAAAAATGGGCCGAATCCCATGCATTTGGTCCATTGTTTTCCCCTCAGCACTCAACGAAGTGAAGTTAGCAAATTATCAATAAAATTTTATGTTTGATTCGTAAAATAGAGTCATTTTGTCAGTTATTCAATTTGAAAAGAAAAAATTTAATATTTTAAGTACGGTCAGTTTTTCTTGAATAGTTCTGAATTTCACAAATATAACATTATTGTTTACTGAAAGAACGTTTCAAAGCACATGTTTTCAAAAGTTTTCTATTTTTCTATAGCGAAAACTAAAAACAACCATATTTTAAAATTAAAAATTTGTCTTATTCGTTTTTGTTTTATTTTTGGTTAAAAACTGATCTTTTTTATTTGAGAAATTACGGGATTTGTTGAAAATTCGTTCTTTTTAGTTGAATTCAACAGCTTTTAATTTAAAATATTATTTTTGGTTGAAATATCAACTATTACGTTTTACGTTGTTTGTTGAAGATTCATCTCTTTGGTTTAAAATAAACTATTTTGATGAAAATCAGTTTTTTCTCGTTAAAAATTGATTAACTGAAAATTGAACTTGTCCGCTTTTAGTTAAAAATTCGCCTCTTCTAGTTTAAAAATGAACCATTGGATGAAAATTCATGTATTTTATTGAAAATTCGTCTCTTTTGTTTGAAAATTAATCTTGATGCTTAACAATTCATCTTTTTGGTCGGAAAATCATTTTTCGGTTGAAAATTTAACTAATTTTTTAAGAATTCGTTTTTCTTTTCTTGAAAATTAATCTTTTTAATTGAAAATTCAACTATGCGTTCGAAAATTGACTTTTTTAAAGAAAATTCTTCTTGTTCCAAAATCCATTTACTTTGGTTAAAAATTCATTTCTTTCAATAAAAATTGAACTACTTTGGTAAAAATTTAACTACTTTGTTAAAAATATTTTTTTTTGTTAAAAATTAATTTTTTAGTTGAAAACTCGACTTTTTGGTAGAAAATTAAACTTCTTGCTTGAAAATTCATCTTTTTGGTTGACAAGTCATTCTTTTTGATTGAAAATTTAAGTATATCGTTCAAACCTTCTCTTTATTGGTCAAAATTATTTTTTTAACTGAAAAGTGAACTATTTCATTTTTGGTTACAAATTTTTTTTTTTTAGTTGCATATTTATTTATTTCGATTAAAATTGAACTATTACATCGAAAATTTGTTTGTTTTTTTGTTGAAAATTAATTTTTGAACTTGAAAATTAAGTATTCCATTTAAAATTAGTCTTTTTTGTTTAAATTCAACTGTTTTTTATTTAGTATCAAAATATTTTTTGTTGAAATATCAACTATTCAATTTTTCGTTGAAAATTCATCTTTTTTGGTTCAAAGTTATACTACTTTGTTAAAAATTAATTTTTTTGGTTGAAGATTTATTTTTTTAGTTGAAAATTTAACAATTTTGTTGAAAATTCGTTTTCTTATGGTAGAAAATTTCCCTTTTTTGGTTAGAACTTCAAATATTTAGTTGGAAATTTATGTATTTTGTTGAAAATTTGTCTTTCTAGTAGAAACTTAATCTTCTTGTTTGAAAACTCATCGTTTTGGTTGAAAATTCAACTATTTCATTTTTGGTTCAAAATTTATCTTTATTAGTTGAAAATTCTTTTTGGTAAAAGAAATAGAGAATGTTATCAAAACACGTACTTCGAATTTTTTTCAGTAGACAATAATTTCATGTTTATAAAATTCAGAACTACGCAAGAAAAAGTGACCAGTAATTAAAATATTAAATTTTTTCTCTTCAAAATGAATGACTTACTTTTTACTTTATTTTACAACTGAACTATAAACTTTTATTAATAATTTTTATAAAAAAGCTATTTTTGATTTATTAAACTTAAATCTTCGCATAACTCGGACCCGAACAGATTGCGCACTCTGGTGAGTGGTAAACTCGCCCATTATCAGATTGACTTTAATTCTTTTTTTTTCTTTCTAGGTCACGCTTAAGAATGAGGAGAACCAAGTGTACTTGTTAAAATATGAAGATGGAATCTTCGTGAGCACGCTGGCTAGTCTTTACCAGCTTTGTGCGCGGGAAATTCCTATGTATCCAATCATGGACCCGAGTGATAAAAGCTCGACTGGTGCTGTTATGAGAGAATGCCTTCTTGTTATTCTGAAAGTTCTGATCAACCTCACTCATCGGTTTAACACACAATGTAGGTTTTATTTTTGGTCGTATATTTGATTTTATTTAACAAACTTATTATCATTTAGGGAATGGCCATTAATTACGTAAGGATGACTTTTTAACTTTTAGCCCCCTCGCCCTATTGTCAGGATTCGTAAGATTTTTATGATCCACATCTTAAACGAGATTTCAAGGGATTTTAAGGTATTTCAAAGGAAAACATAGTTTTTCAAATAATTACAAAATTTTAACGGAATTTAACGAAATTTGTCAAGGTTTTTAGGGATTTTATGAGGTCTGAAAGAATTTCAAAAGATTTCAACGAATTACAGAAATTTTAGGTCAGGATTTCAAATTTTTTTAAAAGATATCAAGAGTAAAAAAATTACCTAGCACGATTTTAAAGAAAATTTTAATTTTTCAAGGGATTTTACAATATTTTAAGGAACTTCAAGGAGTTTAATTGTATTTCCAGAAATTTGACTGGATTTCAAATGATTTTAAGATCGATTTAAAAATATTAAGAAGGATTTCCCCGGATTATAGGGATTTTAAGAGATTTATAAATACTTCAGAATAACTCACAGGATTTTAAAGGATTTCATGTGACACCGAAGTGTTTTCACGAATTTTTAAGGATATCAGGGAATTTTAATGGGATTTCGAAGATTTAAAGGGATTTAAAGAAATTTCAGCGGATTTCAAAAGATTTGCGAAGATTTCAAGTGATTTTAAGGGATTTTAAGGGATTTCAAATGATTTTCAAAGAATTTGAACGGATTTTAAGAGATTTCACAAGCTTCCAAGGTACATATCCGTGGATTTTAGAGGATTTCGTAAGATTTCCAAAGAGTTAACAGAATTTAAAAGGATTCCCCAATATTATAAAGAATTTTAGTAGCTCTTTAAATATTTAAATATATTGTAAGGGATTTCAAAGGATTTCCTAATATTATTATAAAGGATTTTAAGGGATTTCGAGAAATTTCAATAGCTTATAAAAAATTTCAATGGATTTTAATATATTCTAAGGGATATCAATAGATTCGGACAAATTTTCATGGATTTTAAAGATTTTACTGAATTTTAATGGGAGGTCAAAGATTTCAAGGGATTACGTCAGATTTTAACAGATTTAACAGAATTTCAAAGGATTTCCTAATATTATAAAGGATGTTAACAGATTTCAAGTAATTTTAATAGCTTTTAAAAGATTTTAATCGATTTTAATATATTGTAAAGAATTTCAAGAGATTCGGAAAAATTCTCACGGATTTTAAAGATCTTAATGAATTTTAAAGGGATTTCGTAAGGTCTCAAAAGATTTAACAGAGTTTCAAAGGATTTCAACATATTTTACGGGATTTCAAGAGATTCGGAAAGATTCTGACAGATTTTAAAGATTTCAATGAATTTTAAAGGGATTTCAATGATTTCGAAAGATTTAAAAAAATGTAATAGAATTTCCTAATATTAAAAAGGATTTTACCGGATTTCGAGGAATTTTAGTAGCTTTTAAAAATTTTTAATGATTTTCAAAGATTTCGAAAGAATTCAACAAATTTAATAGAATTTCAAAGGATTTCCTAATATTATAAAGGATTTTAACGGATTTGGAGGAATTTTAATAGGGTTTAAAAGATTTTATCACATTTTAAGGAATTTCAAGATATTCGGAAAGATTCTCACGGATTTTAAAGATTTCAATGAATTTTAAAGAGATTTCAAATATTTCAAAAAATTTAATAAAATTTCAAAGGATTTCCTAATATTATAAAAGATTCTAATGGATTTCGAGGAATTTTGATAGCTTTCAAAAGATTCTAATTGAATTTAATATATTGTAATTGACTTCAAGAGATTCGGAATGATTCTGACGGATTTTAAATATTTCAATGAATTTTGAGGGGATTTCAAAGGTTTCAAGGGATCTCTTAAGATTTTGAAAGATTTCTCGAAATTTCAACTTATTTTCACGGATTTTAAATGTTCCAGGAATTTTCACAGTTTTTAATGCGTTTGAGGGATTTTTAGAGTTCAAAATAATTCACGGCATTTAAAATGATTTTAAAGGATTTCATGTGATGCCGAAATCTTTTCACGAATTTTGAGGGGTATCAGGGGATTTTAATGAGCTTTCGAAGATTTTAAGGGATGTCAAAAGCTTTCCACAGATTTCAAAGAATTTTAACGGATTTTAAAAGATGTAAAGTGATTTCGATGATTTCAAAAGATTCCAAAGCATATCCACGGCATATTATAAAGAAATTTAAGAGATTTTATAAAAAGTCACCGGATTTCCAAGGATTTTAAAGGGTTTCTTGTGGTACCAAACTTTTGTCACTAATTTTGAAGAATATCAGGGGATTTCAAAAGATTGTAAAGGATTTCAAAGATGTAAAGGGCGTTTCGGCGATTTCACTGGATTTCAAAGCATTTTAAGAGATTTCGAATATTATAAAGAACTTTAAGTGATTTCGAAGAATCTTAATGGCTTTTAAAAGATTTTAATGGATTTTAATATATTGTAAGGATTTTTAAAGATTGTGAAATATTTCCACGGATTTGAAAGATTTCAAATAATTTTTAAGGGATTTCAAATATTTCATGGGATGTCGTAAGATTTTGAAATATTTTACCGAATTTCAAGGATTTTCACAGTTTTTGAAGGGATTTAAGGAATGTTCACGGAAACTGATTTGAAAAATGTTAAGGAATCTCTGTATAGAATGTATGTATGCAGTATACAATATTACATAATAAGAAAGAAATAAAACAAATGATATTTGTATAATAGTATAAAGAGGAATTTCAACAGCCCCCCCCCCCCCCCAACAAAAAAAAAGAAAAAACTTTACGTATTAATGGACGCTCCCTTAGCAATTACTATATTGTAGCAGATTATGGTAATGGTAAACTCATTTTGAAAACAATTTTGCAGCTTTTGGTAGCAAGGTGATCGGTTCGCAGCCCGGAATTTTAGAATGCAGTCTCTACCTTATTTTACGTGTTCCCGAGTCAGTTCCAGATGAGAACAGATTCGACATGATGATGTTGGCTATGACTCTCTTGATTAATTTGGTGCAGCAATGTGCGGACAACAAGCAGCTGCTCCTCGAATCAAAAGCCCCTCCTTTAGATCACATATTTGACGGTAAGTTTCAATTAGACAATCAAGATTAGAGTTTTCGTTTTGCTTTGTAAAATATTTGAGAAAAACTTTTACTTTTAGACTCTGAAAGTGGAGTGGAGGCACTGATCGAGCTCTTCTATAAACAAGAAGAACTCGCTCGCGCCGAGGAGCAGAAAACTGATGCCATTTTGGATGGGAAGAAGGACTCTGAACAGCCAGAAACAGTTTCGACCACCACGAAGTCTCAGGCGGAATTTATTGAAGAAACGGTTGCTATGTGTTAGTATTTTTTATTTTGGATGTTGATATATTCCGGCCATTCTCACACTATTGACACTATTTGACACTTTTTTCAGCGATGACACTATTTTTCTACTATATATATATATATATATATATAT
>CAKNYM010052569.1:279705-310812 GCA_932195095.1 Andricus curvator
ACCATTTTCCGCTAATGCCACTATTTCTTTACTTTTCCTTGAAAAATATTTTTGATCTTCGATAATTGGCTAAAATAATATCTCCGTCATCTCAACGGATCAAAGAATACCGGAAAATTGTCTAAATTTTGTTCAATAATTTATTTAGAGATCATGAAAAAATAACGTTAGACGATTGACGTCTTATGAATTAAAAAAGTAGTTGAATTTTCAACTAAAAAAGATCAGTTTTCAACCATAAATGGAATCTTTTAATTTTCAGTTATACAAATTAATTTTCAACAAAATAGTTAAATTTTCAAAGAAAGTGATGAATTTTCAACTAAAATTATGAGTTTTCAACTGGAATAGTTGAATTTAAAAAAAAATCCATCACAAATTGAATAGTTAATTTTTCAGTTGAAAAAATTAATTTTCAACAACAAAAAAACGAATTTTCAACAAAATAGTTAAATTCTCAATCCAAGAGATGAGTTTTGAATGAAAATTAATCATTTTCAACAGCAAAAAAATACATTTTTAACAAAGTAGTTCAACTTTTACCCAAGTAGTTTAATTGTCAAACGAAACTGATGAATCTTCAACTAGAATATTTCAAATTTCAACCAAAAAGATTAATTTTAACGAACAACATTAATTTTATACCAAAAAGTAGAATTTTTAATAAAGTACATGAATTTTCAACAAAAAGAAACAACGA
This sequence comes from Andricus curvator, assembly GCA_932195095.1. Classification (NCBI taxonomy): domain Eukaryota; kingdom Metazoa; phylum Arthropoda; class Insecta; order Hymenoptera; family Cynipidae; genus Andricus; species Andricus curvator. Next base: position 280,406 of record CAKNYM010052569.1, read on the forward strand.
ATTTTTGTAACAAAATAGTTCAATTTTCATACAAAGTGATGAATTACTTGAATTTTAAACCAAAAAGATGAATTTCAACCAAAAAGATGAATTTTTAGTCAACAAGATTAATTTTCTACCAAAAAAGACGAATTAAAAAAAGAACGAATTTTCAACAAAATAGTTAAATTCTTAACCAGAGATGAGTTTTCAATGAAAATTAGTAAATTTCAACAAAAAAAATACATTTTTAACAAAGTACTTCATCTTTTACCCAAGTAGATTAATTTTCAATTAAAAAAAAATTAATTTTCACACAAGTAGTCCAATTTTCAGTCAAAAAGATGAATTTTCAATGAAACTGATGAATCTCCAACTAGAATATTTCAATTTTCAACGAACAACATTAATTTTTTACCAAAAAGTTGATTTTTCAATAAAGCACATGAAGTTTCAACTAAACAAGATCAGTTTTCAACAACAACAAAAAACAACGAATTTTCAACTAAATAGTTAAATTTTCATACAAAGTGATGAATTTTCAACTAAAATGATGAATCTTAACTGAAAGATTTTCAACCAAAAAGATGAATTTTCAGCCAAAAAGATTGATTTTCTACCAACAAAAATGATCACATTTTTAATAAAATACATTTTCAACTAAAAAGGATAACTTTTCACCCAAAAATTGAGTAGTTAAATTTTCAGTTAAAAGAAATTAATTTTCAACAAAAAAAAACTAATTTTCAACAAAATAGATACATTTTCAAGCCAAGTGATAAAGTTTTAACTAAAATTATGAATTTTCTACTAGCATGGTTGAATTTCAAACCAAAAAGGTGAATTTTCATTCTAACAAGATGAATTTTCAACGAAACATGTAATAGTTCATATATCAACCGCAAAAGATTTTTATTTAAAGTAAAAAACAATAGGATTTTAACAACAAATACGAATTTCCAACCAGTTTCATTTTTAACAACAAAGATGATTTTTTACTAAAAAAGACGAATTTTCAACAAAACATAAACATTTCCAATCAGATAGTTTAATTATCTACCAAATTGTTGAATTTTCGAGCCGAAAATACGAATTTTCTACAAAAAAGTTGAATTTTCAACAAAAAAGTTGATTTGCAACCTAAAAATAATAATTTTTAACAATACAGTTGAATTTTTAACCAATAAAGGTGACATTTCTATAGAAAAAGATACATTTTCAAACCAAAAAGATAAACGTTCAAAAAAATTGTTGAATTTTCAACTAAAATTGTTAGATTTTCTTGTTGGGTTCTATTAATTCAGTTTGCATTTAAGTGGAAAACGAGAAAAATAGGGGAATAGGGAAAAGACTGTGAAGCTTGCGATAAATAAATAATATTTTTAAACATTTATAGGCTAAAGAATAATATATTAAACAAACATTGACGTTCATTTTTAATACTTCTATTTTGCGGACTACGCATAAATTTAATATTTGAAAAATTGTATGACACTATTCTGACACTATTTTTTCAATATTGTGACACTATTTACACTATTTTTGATCTCTGAAGTGAGTCCGAGGCCTGTACATTTTTAGGTTTTTATTAATTTTTGAGTAAATAATGAAGGACGGTTTTTCTTGTCTTTTTAGTGTTGCAGAAGGCAGGTAAACACATGGAACACACGTTGATAGGTGCATACGTTGTACTTCTTCTAGGCTACTTAGTTATGGATAATAAGGTAAATATCGTCTTTGATGGTTTTTGAAAAATGTTATTTTTTGTTTAACATCAAACCATTTTTTGTTATTTCAGGATTACGAAGCCCTGGTTAGGAGTTTTCTCCCCGATAATAATTTCGGTACCATGGTGGCTGTTCTCCAAAAGTTCTTCAATTTTATGCAGTTGACGGCATCGGTAAGAATCTTTTATATTCAATTCTTAGAGTTGCTTTTATTTCATTCTTACGATATTTAAATACTTTTTCCGTAATCATTGATAAAAATTTTCCACTAAACTAACGGAAAACAGCCCTAACTAAATAGAAAAAATTCCTGAAATCAGATCCTAAGACTAAATAAATAAACAATTAAAAGTTTTGAAATTTGTATCTGAAAAAGTCTTTAGAGGTAAAAATGAAGGATTTTCAAATCTCTATTTGCAGCTGATGGCAACTTCAGATAATTGCATAATTTTAAATTATAGTCATTCGAGGAACAAGAATTTTGAAATGAAATTGTTTCAATGAAACGTAAAATATATGGAAATAACTTAAATAATTTTTAACCAAAAACGTTCAAAATAAAAAATTTCGAAATTAAACATTTAAAACTGTTAAAAAATTATACCTTTCAAAATTGAAAGAGTGAAACATTTAAACAATTCTTTTTTTTTAATTGAAACCCTACAAATTGCAGCATTTAAAATTTAAATGTAAAGTTCTGAAAATTGCAAATGAAAGCCTTTTTTTAATTAGAAGCATTCACAGTTTAAAGTTGTAAAAAAATCACAACTTGCACTTTAAAATATGTTTAATATATTCGATTTCAAAGCTTTAATATTCAAAATTGAACCAAATTTAAATAGAAGCTTTTAAAGTTGTACAATTTCAATCTAGATTTAAATGATTTTAATATTATTCCAGAATTATTTTTTAAGATTCTTTTTTACGTTTACAAAATCTTATAAATTTAATAGATTCTTATTGCAAGTTCTTTTAACTACGTAGGGAAAAATTTATAAATTCACCTATAAAGTGAGCCCAAAAAATTTGAAAAACATGAAAATTTACAAATATTTTCCTACATAATTAAAAATCTCTCTCCAAATCTTTTCACATGTTAAGCTTAAATAAATATAAAATAATATGAAAATTTAGTTAAGTTGATCAAAACTAGGTGAATTTTTGATTTCCAAAACTTTCCATTCGAAATTTGCAATTTACAAAAATTAAATCTGAAATTATTTATTTTTTGAAGTTTTAAACTTAAAATCGCTCAAATTGAAATTGTACAATTTTTAATACTTCAAACTAAAATTATTTGCACACTTCAACATTTTTTAATCAAATTTTATAATCTTCAAGGATTGAAAGCAAAGTTAAATTTCAAAGGTATACATCTTACATGATTTAAGTTCTAAAATTTCAGTTTCGAATTAAATAATAAACTGTAAATGTTTAAAATTGTTTAAATAAGAAGTCTTTCAATTATAAAGTCTTTCAGTAGGTAGTTTAAATTTGGAATTATTCCTTATATGATAATTTTCAAATTGAAATTGTATAATTTTGAATCTTTGAACCTAAAATTATTCAATTTTGAACGAGTAGAATTTAAAATTATTGTTTAATTTCAAATGTTTCAAGTTCAATTCCAGTATTTTTTCCAAATTTTCCAAATTCAATTTTTTATTAGCATCTTTAAAGAAAACCTTGAAATAATGATATTAAAATAAATTAATAAAGTAAACTATTATTACTGTTTCGCTGTTTTCCAAAATTCGCATTGCTCTGAACAGATATTCAAAAAGAATGATAATTCCTTCACTTTTATTCATTTTAAACCTATTTTTTTTTAACTGAATTTTAAATTTGGTGTAAAAATAAATATTAAATACCGGTCAGGCCTTTCTTTCCTCTTTTTCAAAAAGTTCCCCTTTTCCCCCTATTTTCAAGATATTTCCTCTATTTTTTATACTTAAATACTTTCTTAATGCTTACTTCAAAAAATACTTTCTTGTGGTGAGAAAGTTATTCTGTAGTTTTTCAGATTTAAAAAATATATATTTAGAGGTCGCTGAAGTTTCTTTAGGTCCGATATACGGCTTTTATGAGTTAATACTAAACTTATTTCTTTACAGTTTTAAATTTTTGGAAATAAACAAAAAGTAATTAAACGATCAAATTGGGACTGAGTAAAAAGAAGGAAGGGGATTTTTAGGTTGCCTTGTTTTTCTTTCCTCTTTTTTTAATTTTTTTTTTTTAAATCGTTGGATTGTTTTTTTTTTAATTTCCAAGAATATCTTAGTAAAATTTGAATGTTGGATGTTAAAGATGAAATTGGATTTTGATTTATTCTGAATGTAATTTCTTAAATTTGAAATTTTTTGGCAAAATTAAAGGTATTACTTCTTTATAAAGACGTGAAATTTCTTTCAAATTTCTGGTGTTCGAAATTTTTGTTTGAAGGATGTTGAACATTCATAGAGCATCAATTTTGTGATAGATTTTTGTTTTAAGGGTCCAATTTAGCCCTTATTTTTTTTAATATTTAAATTAAAATTGTTTTTAAATGAATTAAGTCGCTCCAATCTGAAAAATAGTAAGGAATTAAAATTCTGGTATCAAACAATCCATATAAATAAATTCAAATACATAGAAGAACCGTTGGCAATCGTTATCGTAATTGTTTTTCAATACACAAATTTAAATTTACTGAATAAGTTGGTTCAATTATTACTTTAGGCATTGTTTTTTTAACAAAAATGATATTTTTTAAATTTAATACCTTACCATTTTCCAGATTTGAGAAATTTTATTGATTAAACAAAATTGTTGATGTACTAAAAATAATGAGTAGAATTGCGCCTTGTGATATAGGAAATTATTGGTAATTAAGAGATAAATATTTCCCATGAGTTCCATATTTTGAGAAAATGTTAGTAAAGCTAAAATAATTTTTCGGACGAAAAAGTATCACAATTTGATTATTAATGATGGTATATTATTTAAAACATAAAATATTCTTGATTGTCAGAACTACTTTAAACATTAAAAAATTGTTTATTTAACATTTTTTATTGTTTGTCGGACTTTTTTTATATTGCACCGTGAATGAATTTCCAGCGACCTAACAAGGAGATGATCAGAAATGGATTTTTTATTTAAATCTTATAAATTCCCTACGGAGATTCCATTGGATATATAATTTGCCAAATAAGAAAGAAAATTGAAGTTTCAACTTGTTTAAAACTGAAGAAAATTGATCATGGAATTTTCAATAGATGAAAATTCAATTGTTGAAAGTTGAAGAAAATTGATAATTTAATTTTCTGCAGTAGAAAGCTCAACTGTTGAAAATTGAAAAGTTGATGATTGAATTTCCAATAGTTGAAAATTGTATTGTATTTTCATCTGCTGAAACTTAAAGAAAATTCAAAATGAAATTTTTAACAATTGAAAATTGAAGAAAATTAAAGAAAACTGATAATTGAATTTTCAACATTTGAAATTTCGATTGTTGAAAATTGAAGAAAATTTAAATTTTAAGTGTTGAAAACTGAAGAAAATTGATAATTGAATTTTCAACAGATGAAAATTCAATTGTTGAAAATTGAAGAAAATTGATTACTTAATTTTCAACATCAGAAAATGCAAAGTTGAAAATTGAAGAAAATCGAATTTTAACTTTAAAAACTGAAGAAAATTGATAATTGAATTTTCAATAGATGGAATTTCAATGTTTGAAAATTGAAGATAATTGATCATTTAATTTTCAACAGTAGAAAATTAAACTGTTGAAAATTGAAGAAAATTGATAATTGAATTTTAAATAAATGAAAATTTAATTGTTGAAAATTGAAGAAAAATTGAATTTTCAACTACTTAAAATTGAAGAAAATTGATCATTGAATTTTCAACAGTTGACAATTCTATTGTTGAAAAATGAATTTTTATCTGTTGAAAACTGAAGAAAATTGATCATTGAAATTACAATAGATGAAAATTCTATTGTTGAAAATTTAATAAAATTAAACATTGAGTTTTTAACAGCTTCTTAAGTTTTCAATTTTGAACTGTTGAATTCAACATGAGAATTTAATAAATTAACATTTCAATCCATGAAACAAAAATTGTGATAAAAGTAGATTTTTTCGAAAACGGGTTACTACTGGCAAATAGTGATTTCACAAATTAATATTCATCCAATGGACTGTCAGTCGAGAATTCATGAGATTTAAAAAAACCAACTGATCATTTCCTTGTAACTAGATCCAATTCGTAAAAATAAATTCTTTAATGGCAAGAGCCATTAAACAATTATTTAATATTATTTAAAAATACAAAATTTGTTATAAAAAAGATTGTTTCTCCTTTTCCATATGAAAAAATTAATGTTTAATCTTTTCCCTATTTTTCCTCTTTTTTGAGCTTCTTTTGCACTGTCAGGGTGTTCAGCGATTCTTAGGAATGAAATTCAAGGTCTTTTCCAGGTTTTCCATGTCAAGAAGTCAAGTTTTTCCAGGTCTCTTTTTTCACAACAAATAATGAAATAACCGTTTGTTATAGAGGTGTAAAAAATGAGCCATTTCATTTTTTATTGGCCAACAATTTTTAAAGAAAGCAGAACCATGAATAAACAAATTCTTAATTTTTTGCGAACATAAGTCGTCTTTGAAATCCTTGAAAGCATTGTGAATTCGTTGAAATCTCTTGAAGTACTTAAAATATTTGTGAAATCTTGAAAATCCGTGAAATCTTGGTGAAATCTTTTGAAATTTTTATGAAATCTTTGAAATATTTGTGAAAGCTTTCTTTAATCTTTGTTTCTGAAATCTTGTGTGTTCGTTTGAAACCATAGAAATCTTTTGAAATCGTCTCAAATTTGTTGAAAGCTTGTGAAATAGTTTAACATCTTTGAAATATTTGTGAAATCTTTCGTATTCGTTTGAAATCGTTGAAATGTTTTGAAATCTTTGAAATCTGGTGTACTGTACCCGTTTTTAAATCTTTGGAATTCATATATTCTTTTGAAATTTTCATGAAATCTTAGAAATCTGGTTTACTAACCTTTTGAAAATGTTTGAAATCTTTGAAATCTGGTGTACATGCCTTTTTCAAATCCTTGAAATCTTTATGAAATCTTCGAAATCTTTGGGAAATTGTTGTGAAATCTTTGTCAAATATTTTGAAATATTTGTGAAATTGATCTTAAATTTTTGGTTGTGAAATCTTTTCAAATCTTCTAAAATGTTTTTGAAACATTTTGAAATGGTTTCAAATCTTCGAAATGTTTTAAAATCTTTGAAATCTAGTATACTGTACCGTTTTTTCAAATCTTTGAAATCCTTTAAATCTTTTGAAAGTTTAAAAAGCTTTGTGAAATAGTTGTGAAATATTTGAAATCTGGTGTACACGCCTTTTTTAAATCTTTGAAGTCCATGAAATCTTTGTAAGATGTTCAAAATCCTTTTAAATATTTTTAAATCTTTGAAATATTTTGAAATCTTCAGTAATGTTTTGTAATCTGGTGTACACTCAAAAACGGAGTGGTGAAACCCTTGAAAAATCCGTTATATGGTCATGGCTCATTCTAGTTCTGAAACTGAATTAACATCGAAATTTTCAACTAATAACTTTTATAATTTGTAAGTTGAATATCACAAAAAAATGTCAATACTTTAACATTCTATAGTAGCGGAGACGAAATAAAAAACTTATAGAATTATTCACAATATTAAAGTCTGTTCATTGCAATCTATAAAATAATTGGTAAAGTCTACAAAAAATGCCTAGAAATCTCTTTATTCATTCTGTAACGAGTAAAAGATAAATTATATATTGATAAATGAAAAAGTTTTCAGTCGCAAGATTTCTTCTAAACGAGATGTTTCTGTCATGATGGACTAAAAGATTTTAATTACTTTTCGCATTTCAATGAAATAACTGTTTTAAAAGAAAAAAACAATTTATTCAAGGTTCTCGTGAAAAATTCAAGGTTAAAAAAAATTCCAGGAGAATTCCTAGTTTTCAAGGTCGCTGAACACCCTGACTGTGATCCCGGGTAGCCTGACCGGTCCTAGGATGAATGAAACTTGAATTCAAAACTAATTAATCGAATTTAATCAACTTGAATTTGATGATTTTCAGAATGAAGTAAGCAGCTGCGGAATCGCTGCAACCGAAAAAGTAATCAAGTTCCTAAAAATGTCCGATGCGAGGATCGAGGAAGAAAAAAATGCATTACCACTTCCGGCACTCGAAGATTCGAACGTGATGCTAGACCTGAGCTTGTCTTGATCCCAGTACACGTCCCAGTATCACGAGTATCTTTAAAAGAGCAATCGTTGATTTCGAGACGTGCGAAGACAGCCAAAGCGACGTGTGTCCAAGCGACAGAATTTGATTTTTTATTTTATACTGTGGTTGGACCTCTTTTACTTGGATTCGCATATTTTGATATATATTTATTCCTTATATAATTTATTGCTGTATTTTTTCATCGCTACGTCACCGTACGGATTTTATTTCCCATCAGCAGCAGACTTAAATATTAAGGATAATAAAGAGTCGTTACTTAAGTACGAAAATATAGGCGATGTACGTGACAGGACCAGCTCTTGTAAGTACGAAAGGCAGGGCACTTATTGAAAGATCTTTTATTAGTGTTAATAAGATATATAAATATATATCTCGCGGGTCAATCAACTCTTATTGTCCAATTTTACACCACAGTAAATTGTGAATACTTTTGACGATTTTTCTTGCCACGATCATTGTTTATTCCCTCCTGATTTATTTTTTTTACTCGTCGTATGCTCCGCGGATTAATTCAATAGCGAATGCTTTTCATCTTAATTCTTTTAAGCATGTGTATACTCTGTTCTTAGAAGTATTAGTTGATTGACAATGCAAGGGTCGTGCGTGGGCCATTGAATATCCAATATAGTGTTATGCTGCGTAAGTTTATTTTAATATTAAACTAAAGTTAATACTATAAGCCTTGTAAATGTAAATTTATAAATTATAATTGTATCTTACATTTGAGTCCGTCGAATTTTTATTCTCGCATCCACTCCTTCGACAGACTTACTTCCCAAGGCTCTCTTCTTTTCTTTTATAACGCGAAACGGTCAACAATCTGTGTCTAGTACTGTGCAAAGTGATTCGAAACACTTTCGAATAGGGCTAACCTCCCTAGAGTGGATAATCATTGATTAAAAATACTAATGTATGTAAAATAATTAATTTAATTAAAAGTTAAGACACTATAAGTGCTAATAAAGCGACGTTAAAATTAATTTTCTTTTCTGTTTTTTGTGCTCTTAATTAGCCAATCAGCCACGGTAGGTTGCATTATCCACTGTAGGGAGGATTTTCCTATAGCCCAGTTTAAATCGAAAAAAAAACGATTCGAATGGAACCGTTCGAAGATCTTTCGAATCGAGTTTTAACGTGTTCAGTCCGAGTGGAAAAAAACGATTCTTTGTTTTTGGCTTTTTGTATCAATCAAAAAGCCATGAAATGGTCACAACAGTATAATTATAATGCATAAATTCCATATAGCGCTAATTGTTCTAGTCAAAGTTTCGCGAAAATTCATATTTAATGAATGAAAAAAGCTTTTTTTATATAAATTAATAATAAAAATGGTTAGTTTGTTCATCAAAGAAAGTAAAAATGCCAGTGATTCAGTTTGAAAAGAAAAAATATATCTTAAATACGGTTAGTGTTACTTGCGTAGATTTGAATTCCACCAACATACTCGTAAAATTATTGTCTACTGAAAGAACGTTTAAAAGTACGTGTTTTCATAACTTTCTCTATTTTTTTACACCGAATATTGATTTTTCAGCTAATAAAGATAAATATTGAACCAAAAAAATAGTTCAATTTTCAACCAAAAAGCTGAATTTTCAAACAAGAAGACAAATTTTCAACAAAATACATGAATTTTCAACCAAATATTTGATGTTTCAACTAATAAGCGTAAATTTTCAATTAAAAAAAAAAACGAATTTTCAGCTAAGAAAAAAGAAAAATTCCAACCAAAAATGCAATAGTTAAATTTTCGGATTAAAAAACTGAATTTTCAACAAAATAGTTTAATTTTCAATGAAAGAAACTTCAAAAGAGAAATTTTTCAACCAAAAATGGAATAATAAAAAAATGAATTTTCAAGAAAAAAAAATTATTTTTCAACCAAAAAGATGACTTTCCAAACAAGAAGAAGAATTTTCAAATTACAAAAAAATACACTTTTTAACTATAAATTTAAATTTAAGTTTCCAGTTAAAACAAAGAATAACGGATTTTCAACCAAACCGATGAATCTTCAACAAAAAAATTAATTTTCAACCAAACAGAAGAAATTTCAAACGATAAAATAAATTTTGAACACAGTATTTCCATTTTCAACCAAGTCGTTGAATTTTTGACCAAAAAATATTTGAATTTCCAACAAAAACGTTTTTCAGTCAATACAGAAAAAAATGCAGCCGAACTGTTGAACTTTCAAGCTGATAAGATTTTTCTCCAGAACAGTTTGATTTTTAACCTGAAAATGAGGTATTTATTAGTTTTCGTTAATTCTTTTTTAAAATTCATTTCTTTGGCGGTACATTTAAATATTTTGTTGAAAATTAGTTTTTTTTTTGGTAAAAAATTAATTTTTTCAATGGAAAACTTACATTTAAATTTATCTTGGTGAAATCTTCGATAAACCGAGTTTATAATTTATATTCTTTATAAAATGTATTTATTTTTAGTTGAAAATACGACTTTTTGGTAGAAAATTATTCTTGCTTGAAAATTAACTTTTTTAGTTAAAAATTCATTAGTTTTTATTGAAAATTCAACTATTCCAGACTTGGTTCAAATTTTCTTCTTTTTAAGTTGAATATTCATTTTAGTTTTGTATCTGAAAATTGAACTACTCCACTTCTGGTTGAAAATTTATTTTTTTTTTAATTTAAAATTGAACAATTTAGTTGAATTTTTTTTAAATTGAAAACTTACTTTTTTTCGTTTAAACTTCAAATATATGGTTGAAAATTTATGTATTTTGTGAAAAATTGGTCGTTTTAATAGAAAATTAATCTTCTTGTTTGAAAAATCATCTTTTTTGTTGAAAATTGAACTATTTCATTTTTGATTCTAAATTGAATATCCATTATTAGAAAATTCAACTATTCGCTGTAAAAATAGAGAAAGTTATGAAAACAAGTCCTTCAATGTTATATTGGTGAAATTCAGACCTACGCAAGAAAAACTAACCGACTTAAATATTAAATTTTTTCTTTTCAAACTGAATCACTAACATTTTTACTTTGTTTTATGAACAAACTAATCATTTTTATTATTAATTTGTATATACAAACTCTTTTTTTCATTTATTATATAAATTTGAATTTTCGAGAAACTGACATTACGAGAAATATTATATAGATTTTCGAAATGTCAGATTTGAATCGAAAATCTAAGCGCGTCTATGCCGAATTCGAATAGTTTTTTTTCGATTCAGACTGAACGCATCAAAAATGGATTCGAAATCGAACTGCCCAGTTTGAATCGGATTTTTTTCGACTTGAACTCAGCTACGTCGATTCGGAAAAAACCTACTCGATCTGAAATGCACAGGTCTAGATATAATCACTTTTTAATTAAAACGAAGGAAAAACAGAAAATGTAAGCACAGTGTGCATTGAAAGTACAAGAAATGCATGAACGTGAAAAAACGTGAGTCTAGTCGACTGAGGTAGGACAAAAATGGCGTTTTCATCAACGAGAGAATGATGGCGTCGAATCAGAAGCGATTTCTTCTAGTGCAGAACGTTTGAAAATGCTCCACCTCTTTTTCTTCTATGTGACTCATGATCGCTTGAATCATTTGCAGTGGTTCCATTTGGATGCTGAACTGGAACTTGGTGACTGGATGTGTAATCAGATTTCCACCCTGGTCCATGTGATAGGCAGATTGAAGTACAACGTCCGGCTTTTCTCTCGGGAAAGCGGCGGGGACTCTAAAGTGTATGAAAAAGTGAAAATCCTTTTTTTCAACTAGGACAGTCGCCCTATTAAATTCTGCTGCATCGTACTCCATAATACTTCCTCGCAAACATACTAGCAGTGATGACATGAAGTCCTTCTTCTTGGTAAAACAAAGAAGAGTATTTTCCACCTGAAATTATGTATAATAATCTTTTTAATTTAAGATAAAAAAAATCTATCTTATCATGAATAATTTTATGCAATATGAACATGAAAAAGATTCACAATTAAAAAACAGACTTCCAAACTACGTCACTTTTCGGCTCATTAGAGAAAAAAATAACCAATGAAAAAAGAGGGAGAAAAAGGGAAAAAGTCAACCAAAACCAAACTCTCACTTCTTCATTTCTCCGTCCTTTTTATACTACTAGGGAACCAACATGTTTCGGGGCCAATTTAGACACCTTCATCAGGGATTATTTATAGGAAAACTACAAGGTCTGATTAATAGATTCTTATGCTAATTAAAAATCAAACATTAAAATATTCATTAGTGAAAAAAGTGACAAAGATGTAAAAATTATTCTTTATAAAAAGAATAAAAAAGGAAAAAAAGCAATAATTATAACCATAAAGGAAAACTTTTTTGCTGATCCCAATATTAAGTTTTGTTAAATAAATAAATAGCCTTATATTTTTAACAGGTTCTCACAAATTATCAATCATATTTCCCGATTTTAATTAATTTCTTTAAAAGTAATAATATTCAAAATTCAATATATTCAAATAATTATGTAGAATTAAAAAGTGGTAATGATTAACTTCCTGTGTATAGATTTATATATTATAATCCAATATTTTCCATACAGTACATCACGACACTAATTAAAATCCTGTTGAAAGTCACAAACACAGTCTCAACAAATTTGGGAAGTTTTATTTTAATATATATTAAAAAATATAAATTGAAAATTAAAACTCATGGACTTGAACAAATTCACTATTTTTTTTACTATTTTTACTAGAAACGGGAGATTGAAAAAAATCTGATTTTTAGGACGTTTCCCTAATGTTTTAAAGGGTTCCGGTTCTAACCCTGTGAAACACACGTAGGACCCTTTTTTAATGCTAAAATAAAGAGATTAAGTAAAAAAATCATGGGGAACTTATGTAATCGAAGCACCCGTGTTTCCGACGTGATGACAGGACTAATTTTCCATTTATTAATTTTTCATTTTAGATTAAAATGATTGAATTTTAAAAAACGTGATCCATAATTTGAAAATTAATTATTTTTAACGAATTGTTTCAAGATCTTAGTTTAAGAATGCTATTTTTAAACGAAGTTTGAAACTTTTTAATTTTAAACGCTTCAAACTTTAATTCATTACATATTTCTTAAAAATTTAAATTAGAACTTCAAATCCCAATTTTACAATCCAATTATATATTCATTATATATACCATTAAGCTATTTCCCTTTCGGCGAGCCTCAAGGGGTAAGCGTGACACTACCCGATTCGGGTAGTGTTTCTAGGTGGATAGTTACTTGTAGTAAATAACTACAAGTGTGGACTCACCACACCCACGACCGCCAACAGCAACGCAGTAGTATCAGACGGTCACCCATCCAAGTACTAACCGCGCCCAACACTGCTTAACTTCAGTGATCTAACGGGAACTGGTGTTTCCAGCGTGGTATGGCCGTTGCCATAATAATATATTGCCATTAATAATATATTTATCATCTTTAAAATTTCTTAATTTTAATTATAGTTTTTAATAGGAAATTCTAAAACATTTTATTTTTTGAGACGTTGAAAATCAAGTTTTTTGCTTCAAAATCTTAAATTCGAAAATATTTGATTTGAAGTTTCTTAATTTTTAAAAGTTTCAAATTTCATAATGTTGTAGATTAAAATTCAAATATTAAAAATACCAGGACAATCTCACTATTAAATCTTTCAAAAATACGAAATTTCATATTGAAAGTCTTGATACAGTTTTAAATTGAATAATTTTATATTTAAACATTCTAAATTGTTTGCTTTCAATTTTAAACATACAAAATTGTCTGGTTTTTTAAATTCTTTGAAATCGTAGAATATCAAATTGAAAGATTTGATAATTGCACAATTTTCAGTTTATAGGATTTGTCATTTAAAAAATTTGAATTAAATAACTCTAGAATAAATTCAAAAATGTTTTGGACGATAATATCTGAAATTTAAGCCTTAAAAATGAGAAGATTTTATAATTAATCACTGAAAATTGAATTATTTTTTATTTGAAAATATTCCAAAATATTGAACTTTTCAAAGTCAACTTAAAAGAAAACAATTTCGATTTCAAAGGCAATCTTGTTTTGTATTATTATTTTAATTTTTAATTTTCAATGTAAAATCTTAAAATTGGCGGATTATTAGTTGAAGATTTGAAAAAATGAATCATTTAAAATTGAAAAACATTTGATTGGAAAATTTCAAGAATGAATAACAAATTATAAATGAAGCGTTAAAAATTAAACAATTTGAAATGAATGATAAAAATAGACAAAAATTAAACTATCTGAAATTGATACCTCAGTAATTAAATGATTTCTTTAATTCTGAATGGTTACAATTTTAGAGTTCTGAATTTTCATATTGAACGCTAGATTTTCAATTTTTCAATTTCATAAGATTCAATTTTGCAGTTAGAATTGAAATGATTGAATTTTTAAAAGCATAACAATTAAAATTTGTTTATTTTATAAAGGATTTAAATTTACTTTTCCCTGTTTAAAATTACTTTTTACTTTGAAACTTTTTTTCGAATAATACAATTTTAAAGAATTATAATTTAGAAATTTTTCATTTTGATCTGTGAAAATGAGGGTGAATTTTTTTTGATCTTAGAAAAATTTGTCAAATGTTTTAATGAAAAATAATACAATTTCAATTCCCTTGAATTTTAAGTGATTCAATTTTCATTGTTTTGAAATTGTCCTTTTTCGAAATTTTAATTTGAAATCATTCAATTTGGAGATTCTCAAATGCAAAATAAGATCGTTAAATTTTGAAAGATTTGAATTAGTAATAATACTATTTCAACTTCTTTCTAATGAAATGGTCCAATTTTCAAAATTGCAGCCTGAAATTAAAAATTTAAATTATTCAATTTTAAACGCATTTATTTAGAAATGATACAAGCTCAATTCCTTCTCATTCCATTCGAAATATTGTGCTTTTTTTCTAAATTTTACCAAATCTTAAATTGTATAATTTCGAACATTTTGAATTCAAAATTGTTCCATTTTAATGTTAAATTATAATTCTTTTATCTTAAAACAATTCCAAATTCTAGAATTTTAGAAGCTTTAACTTTGGAACATTGAATTTAGTTTTACATTTCAAATTGTCAAATTTTAAGCGCTTTGAATTGAAAATTATTTAAATTCAAAACTTTTCAATTTTAAATTATTCAATATTGAACGCTTTTAATGAAAAATAGTACAATTTCAATTCCTTGAAATTTTAAATGGTCCAATTTTCAAAATTCTTATCTGAAAATATTCGCTTCTTATTGTTCTGGAATTGTCCTTTTTCGAAATTTTTATATGAAATCATTCAATTTTGAGATTCTTCAATTCACAATAAAATTGTTAAATTTTGAACGATATGAATTAGAAACGTTAATATTTCAACTTCTTTGTGATAAAATTGTTCAATTTTCAAATTTTCAGTCTGAAATTAAAATTCCATTCAAAATATTATACCTTTTCCAAAATGTTATCGAATCCTAAATTGTATAATTGGGTTGTCAACGAGAAATAATACAATTTCAATTCCTTTAAATTTTAAATGATCCAATTTTCAAAATTCTAATTTGAAAATATTCAATCTTTATTTTTTTGAAATCGTTTTTACGAAATTTTAATCTGAAATCATTCAAATTTGAGATTCTTCAATTAATAATAAAATTGTTCAATTTTGAACGATTTGAATTAGAAATGATACTATTTCAACTCCAACTTTCAAAATTTCAGTCTAAAATTTAAATTTCAAATTATTCAATTTTGAACACTTTTATATATAAATGATGCAAGTTAGAATTTCTTTTCATTCCATTTGAAATATTGTCATTTTTTCACAATTTTACCTAATCTTAAATTGTCTAATTTGGAACGCTTTCAATTCAAAATCGTTCAATATATATAAATTTCTTAATTTCAAACGCTTTCAATTCCAAATTATTATTTTTTTTCGAAAATTGTTTAAACTTAAGATTTAGAAATTTGTTGAATAATAGATTTTTAAATGGTATATATTTTTAGTATTAGGAAATAAAATAGAAAATACGATGTAACTTGTCTCATTGTATTACTAAGGGATGAATTTGTGAATTGCTTTCTTACTTTTTCTTCCAAGAACTGCACGATTTTAGGTACGTAGTCAATTAACAATCCATCGGACGGTGGAAAAGGCGGAATTTGTAGATGTTCCTGGCTGCCAAAAATTTCCTCAACACTTTTAGTGAGGAAAAGTTGGGGAACTACGTTGTACCAATCTGGTCCTGAGAATGAAATCATCAGCATAGCCGCATCGTTTGAAGAATGTCTCATTCTCTGTGGTAGTTTTGAAAAATCCATTTCAAGTCTTATAAAGAATTTCGCCTCTGCTGTTTTCGTCCCAGGGTTTAGAAGAATTACTTCCACATCATCGGCACGAACGTTTTCATTTTCGATTAAAGATTCATATTCGAATCTCAGTTTTTCCGAGGTTTGACTTTTAAGCAAATCAATCTGAAATAAAATTTCACGATGTACTTTTTAGGATTCTCAAGCCTCGGTCACAAATTTTAAAAAATAGTTTCAAAATAGTGTCATACAATTTTTCAAGTATTAAAAATTAACTTCAATGTTTCTTTAAAATGTTATTCTTTAGCCTATAAATTATCAAAATTCCTATTTATCGCAGGCTTCACAGGCTTCTTTCCCCCTTTTCTCACGTTTCCACTTACATACGAACTAAATTAATAGAACCCAATAAAAAAATCCAACAAGTTGAAAGTTCATTTTTTTCGGTTTAAAAGTCTAGGGGAAACCTCCCTGAAGTGGACAATGTAAACTACAGTGGATAATCTGTAATTGAAAATACTTATATATGTAAAATAATTTAATTAATAGTTAAGACACTATACATGTTTATAAATTAAAATTAAAACTAATTACTTTTCTTTTATTTGTGCTCTAAATTAATGATTATCCACCGTAGATTGAATTATTTTTATTTAAAAATGGTATTATTTGGGTCAAAATTGAACTATTTAGTTGAAAATTCAACAATTTTGCTAAAAGTCATACTTTTTGGTTAAAAATTGAACTATTTTGTTAAATATTCGACTTTTTGACTTGAAATTCAACAATTTAATTGAAATTTTTTCTCTTTCTCGACTAAAAGATTTTTTTAAATTAAAAATTCAACTATATTGTTGAACATTCATCTTTTTATTTTTAAAATTTATCTTTTTCTAGAGAAATTTCCTAAAATTTGGTTAAAAATGCAACTCTCTGGTTAAAAATGCAACTCTCTGGTTAAAAATTAATCTAATTCGGTTGAAAATTAACTTTTATGTTGAAAATTCACATTCTCGGGTTAAAAATTCAAATACTTTGTAAAAAAATCGTATTTTTAGCTCAAAATTAATCAATTTCGTAGCAAATTCAACTTCTTGGTTGAAAGTTAAGCTACTTTTCTAAAAGTTTATTTTTTTGGTTAAAGATTCACAATTTTTTTAACTTTTAAAAATGGATTTTTTAAACTGAAAATTTAACTATTTTATTAAAAATTCAACTGATTGGTTGTAAATTAACTATTTTATTGAAAACTCAACTGTTTATTAAAAAAAAACTGGTACAAAGTTAAACTGTTTTGTATACAATTCTTCGTTTTTAAAAATTGAAAATTAATTCTCAATAAAAATTTAACTACTCCATTTTTTGTTAAAAATTGATCTATTTTAGTTTCAAAATATAACTCTTTAATTAAAAATGTTTAGAAACGCAAAAATATAAACTAAAAACAAATCAAATAAAATTTGGACTAATATCACATACATTGTTCAAACTGATTAATTGAAAATTTATGTAATTTGTTGAAAATTCGTTTTTTTTGGCAGAAAATTCAACTATTTGGTTAAAAATTTATGTATTTTGTTGGGAATGCATCTTTTTGGCTAAAAAATTAACTGTTTGGTAGAAAATTCAAATGTTTTATTGAAAGCTGACCTTTTTGGCTTGAAAAATGAACGTTTCGATTCATTTTTTTCTTTATTGACTGAAAAGCCTTTCTTGGTTGAAAAGTCGTCTTTTTTATTTGAAAATTCATCTCTTTTGGTGGAAAGTTAATCTTTTTTGCGTAAAAGTGCAACTGTTTTCTGTTGAAGTTTACATTTTTTTTGAAAATTTGACCATATGATAGAAAATTCATACCGTTCGTTGGAAATTCATTTTTTGTTGTTGTTGAAAATGAATTTTTTTCATTTAAATTTAACTATTCCAATTGAAGATTCATCATTATAGTTGAAAATTCACCTTTTTTGTCGAAAGTTTAACTATTTTCTTGAAAATTAATTTTAACTAAAGTAGTTCAACGCCCCTTTAGTTAAAATTTTACTATTTGGTTGAAAATTCAACAATTTTGTAAAAAAAATAATCCTTTTTGTTGAATATTGAACTGTTTTGTTGTTGATTTCAAAAGATTTCAAGAGAATTTTGGCGATTTCAAAGATTTTACAAAAATTTAAAAATAGTTCACAGTTATCTATTTCTATTTTCATATATAACAAAAGAAACCTACATTAAAAAGCTATATCAGTTAAAAGTCATACAACAATTAAGAAAAATATAAAACGGATTTGATATTTTCTGTTAAAATTGATTAATTATTAATGGTTTATGTAACACTCTCTTAGGATGTACTATAGTTTAAAATTATATTTACATATGGTAGAGCATGGAATTCTTTTAATTATGTTTAGCTTCCTAAAATATTTAGTTGCTTATTAAAATTATGGTATTTTGCAGTCTAAATATATAAAAAAGGATTCCTTAAGGTATTATGGGCACGAAAAAATAGGTTATTTATTACACCAGATTTTAAGAGTGATCCATAGGGTGGTCCAATTTTTTCGAATTTTCATGCATATCGCCCCTAAATTCGTTCGAATCCACCAAAAAAATTAATGCGTTTAAAAAAAATGATATTTAGAGGTTCCGCAAGCCTCATGGAAATGTATTTCCCATAGTAAAAAAAGACGTGTTTGTAAATCAACATTTTTCTTCACAATTAGCCAAAGAATATGAATAAAAAATTACATTTAAAACATGACCCCCATTTATAGGGTTAAAAAAACCGTAAGTGAAAAATTGGTTTTTGCGAGTTTTTGGCGCTAATTATTATTTTTGTGGTATTCTTAATACAAATTGTTTCTAATACATCAAGTATTACTTTATATTAATAATTATATGTTTGAATAAATTGTTTAAATAATTTATTTTTCTCTATAGCAATTTTCTCTTAGAATAGAGTTAGAAAGTCGCGGTTTTTCCGAATTTTCAACTTTTCAGTTAGAGCGAGACAATTAAATTTAACATAAATAAATGTTTAAACCATTTATTATTATTTATAACAATATTCTCTTAGAATAATATTAGAAAGTTGCAGTTTCTTCTAAAATTTTCATCCTTTGTCCACTTATCACTCAGAGTGTGGTATTAATTAATGCAAATTAACAAACTTAATTGTTTAAAAGAATTATTATTATTTATAACTGTCATCTCTTAGATAAGATATTTCTCTTAGCGACTTTCTAACTCTATTATAAGAGAAAATGGCTAAAAACAATATTAAATTGTTTCAACAATGTATGCAAACATCTAATTATCAGTAGAAAGTAGTATTTTATGTATTAGAAACAATTTGTATTTAAAAAAACTGCAAAAAAATCATAATTAGCGCCAAGAAGTCGTAAAATACAATTATTCGCTTATGGGGGTTATTGGGACCCTATAGAACAGACTTATGGTGGTGATATTTAAAAAGTAATTATTCATTTGCATTCTATAGCTAATTGAGGAGAGTAATGTTGAATTTCAACTTGATTCACCTAATATTGGCGATTCTGAATAAAATTTACAAACATGTATTTTTTTTCTTATGGGAAATACGTGTTAAACTTCATGGGGCTGGTGGAACCACTGAATATCATTAAAAAAAGGGATTTATTTTTTTGTATATTCAAAAAAATTAAGGAGCGATATGCATGAAAAATCGAGAGAAAAAATGTCCAATGCATTTTTGGACCACTCAAGTGATCAATCCCTTGAAATTCTATAATATACAGGAAAAACGACCATAAAAATTGATAACAAATCAGGGTGTCCAGCGAATCTTAGGAATGAAATTCAAGGACTTTTCCAAGTTTTCCAGGTCTCCTTTTTTTACATCAAATAATTAAATAACCGTTTGTTACAGATATAAAAAATGAGCCATTTCATTTTTTATTGGCCATCAATTTTTAAAGAAAGCGGAATCATAAATAAACAAATCCTTAATTTTTTGCGAACATAAGTCGTCTTTGAAATCCTTGAAATCTTTGTGAATTCGTTGAAATCTCTTGAAGTATTTAAAATCTTTGTGAAATCATCAAATTTCTGTGCAATCTTTTTCAATTTTTGTAAAATATTTAAATCCCTTGAAATCTTTGTGAATTTTTTAAAAATCTTTTGAAATTTTTATGAAATCTTGTGAAGGCTTTCTTTAATCTTTGTTTGTGAAATCTTTTGTGTTCGTTTGAAATCCTTGAAATCTTTTCAGATCTTCTCAAATTTGTTCAAACCTTTTGAAATAGTTTAACATCTTTGGAATATTTTTGAAATCTTTCGCATTCATTTGAAATCATTGAAATTTTTATGAAATTTTTAAGAAATCTTTCTGAAATATTTTGTATACATTTGAAATCATTAAAATATTTTTAATCTGTATGAAATCTTTTGGAATTTTAGAAATCTGGTTTACCCTTTTTAAAATCTTTGATATCTTTTGAAAGTTTTAAAATCTTTGGAAATGTTTGAAATCTTTGTGAAATCTTTGAAATCTGGTGAACACGCCTTTTTCAAATAATTAAAATCCTTGCAATCTTTATGAAATGTTCGAAATCTTTGGGAAATTTTTGTGAAATCTTTATCAAATATTTAGAAATATTTGTGACATTTTTCTTAAATCTTTGTTTGTAAAATCTTTTTAAATCTTTGTTTGTAAAATCTTTTTTATTCGTTGAAAGTATTGAATTATTTGAAATCTTAGTGAAATCTTTCCAAATCTTCTAAAATGTTTTGAAACCTTTTGAAATCGTTTCAAATTTTCGAAATGTTTTAAAATCTTTGAAATGTAGTGTACTTTATCGTTTTTCAAATCTTTGAAATCCTTTAAATCTTTTATAAGTTCAAAAAGCTTTGTGAAATTGTTATGAAATATTTGAAATCTGGTGTACTCGCCTTTTTTTAAACTTTGAAATCCGTGAAATCTTTGTAAAATGTTCATCCTTTAAATATTTTAAAATATTTAAAATATTTTGAAACCTTTTGAAATCTTTAATAATGTTTTGTAATCTGGTGTACACTCAAACACCGAGTGATGAAACCCTTGAAAACCCCATTATACGGCCATGGCTCATTATAATTCTGAAAATGAATTAACACCCAAATTTTCAACTAATAATTTTTATAATTTGTAATTTGAATATCACACAAAATGTATACTTTAACATTCTATATTAGCGGAGACGAAATTAAAAACTTATAGAATTATTCACAATATTAAAGTCTGTTCATTGCAATCTATAAAATAATTGGTAAAGTCTACAGAACATGCCTAGGAATCTATTTATTCTGTAATGAGTAAAAGATAAATTATATCTTGATAAATAAAAAACTTTTCAGTAGAAAGATTTCTTCTAAACGAAATGTTTCTTTTATTGTAGACTAAACGGTTTAAATTACTTTTCGCATTTCAATGAAATAACTGTTTTTTAAAGAAAGAAAACATTTATTCAAGGTTCTCTTGAAAAATTCAAGGAGATTTCCAGGTTTTCAAGGTTCAAAAAAAATTCAAGGAGTATTCCAGGCTTTCAAGGTTTTCAAGGTAGCTGGACACCCTGCAAATGAATAGCACTGATGTGATGGATTACCTGATAATCTTTATAGTGTGCTAAAAGTTCTTTAAGGACGGTAAGGAGCGAATTGCTATCGAGATAATTCCACTTTGCTAAGCTGGGAACACATCTCATTAACGTTTCTAGATCCGGATCAGCAAGGAAGTTCTCATCATTGAAAACGAAATCAGGACCCAACTCGGGACATTCGGAATCGAAGAATATCGTCCATTTTAAAGTCTGATCAGCATAAGGCACTGCTAAATCTATGCAGTCGAATAGTTTTCCATTTTTAGAGTTCATGGAATGGATCTTTAACGATCTTCGGCATGCTCCTGTAAAAAAATTTCTGAAATTAGAAAAGAGATTCGTTTTGTTTTCTTAAAGGAAAATGAAATTGAACGAAGCAGGATAGATATTCACAGATATTCTTTCAACATTCTTTCATGCAACATATTTTTCAAAATTCTGAAATATTCAATAACTTATTTTTCACTGGGATTTATTTACAAATACTTTATCTTGAGAATGAATGAAGATAGGAAACCGTTTAATGGCTCCAAATGTGCAGTTTTGTGATGCGAGTGCAGTGCAATAATTAAATTTATGATAAAATCATTGTTAGGCAAGAAATATCATTTTGAATTTTTCTGACTTTAATCAGTGTTGGCACGTGGGCGACATAGCGGGACAAGTGGTTGAAAAAAGTACCCTTTCGATGACAATAGTAACTCCAGAAGCAAGCCGACTCCTCTGAATAGATGTGACAACAGAGTTACTATTGTCATCGAAAGAATACTTTTTTCTAGCAATTGTCCCGCTGTGCCGCCCACGTGCAAACATTGATTTAAGTCAGAAATATTCAAAATTATATTTCTCGAAAGCCAATGATTTTATCAGAAATTTAATTATTGCACTGCACTCGCATCACAAAACTGCACATTTGGAGCCATTAAACCGCTTTATATCTTAATTCGTTCTCAAGATGAAGTATTTGTAAATAAATCTCCGTAAAAAGTACATTATTGAATATTTCCGAATTTTGACAAATGTATTGCATTAAAGAATGTTGAAAGAATATATGTGCATTTTTTCAGATTTTTCTTAACTTCGACGGATTTCTGGAAACAGGTGAAAATCGAAGCTTGAAAAAGGAGGCCGAAAAGCTCGGTTTTTTGGTATGTTTTGCCCTCTAACTATTGACAAAAAATTTTTAGGATAAAAGTGATCATATAATTGAATTCGGAAGACTTTAAGCTTTTTATTGAACAATTCAGATTAATTCATTTTATTAAACAGGGAAACTAATTTGTTTAAGTAATAAAGAAGAAAAAAGTCTAGACTTTCTTCGCTTAAAATTACAATATAAAAAAAATTAAAGTGAATAAATTCGAAGGCTTTGGAAGATAACATTATCTTTGATATTATAAACAATTCTATTTGAAAGCGGTCAAAGTTTAAACCTAGGTATTAAATATTTCAGCGAAGATTGAAATTAATTTAAATGAAATTTATAATTTTAAAGGCTTCAATTTTTTTCTAAATCTTGAAGAATAAAGTACAAATTGCAATGTCCTTTTTGTGAAAGCGATTACATGTTAGGCCTTGAAAATGAAAATTTATAAAATCTTTTATACTTGAAATATTTATTTGAAGTTACGTATCTGTAGTTAAAAAAATAATATTGGTACTTGAAGCCTGTATAAAATTAATAAAATTTTTCCTAATATTCTCAAGTACTAAAAAATCCTTAAAATCTTCAAGTACTTTAAATTAAAGTTCTAGTTCTTGGAATATTTTCTTACATTCCTTAAAACCTTTAAAAATATTTTGAAACTCCAATTCTGTTTCTCTAAACGAAATAAAATTAGATTTTCCTTCTTTTTTTGTTCGTTTCCAAAATTGAAAACAAAAATTATCGGTTACTGGAGAGACTTTTCATGCAAATTAGACATATGAAATATTAAACATATATGTTTACATCCATTTACGGCGATGTCAAAAAATTCGACAAAAAATAAAGTTGATTAAATAAACAATTTTTATAATTTTAAAATCGTTCTTATAATCAAGAATATTTTTTTCTTTTTAAAAATACCATAATTAATAATTAAATTGTGATACTTTTAAATACAATTAAATAGGTGAAATTTGATAGATAGGTGAAATAAACGTTTGTAAATTTTGTATTGATATGATTTTAAAATAAAATTTCAGACTCAAATGGATCAATTTTGAACGTTTGACTTTGAACTGTTCAAGCTAGAACATTTAACTTTGCAGTTGCTTTATTACAGTAAAAATATTGTATTTTCAATAAAATGGATTAATTTTGAACCAAATAGCCGAATTTTCAACCAATAAGATGATTTTTCGACCAAGAAGTTTAATTTTCTACCAAGAAAGACGAATTTTCAACAAAATACATGAATTATTCACTAAATGAGAAACATGGAATAGTTAAATTTTCAGTTAAAAAATTTAATTTTCAACAACAACAAAATTAATTTTTAACCCAATAGATGAATTTTCAATTCAAATGATTAATTTTCAAGCAGAAAAATTAATTTTTTAACAAAGTAGTTCAACTTTCAATCAAGTAGTGGATTTTTTAACCAAAAAAGATTTTTTAGGTAAGAAAGAAAACAAATGTCAACCAAATTGTTTAATTTTTAAGCCAAGAAGACAAATTTTCTACAAAACAGTTGAATTTTCAACCCGAAAATATGAATTTTTAACAAAAAAATTAATTTTCAATCAAGTAGTTGAATTTTCTACCAAAATATGTAGCTAAACTTTTAACCTAAAAAGACGAATTTTCAACCAAAAAGTATGACTTTTTTTGGATTTTTAATAAAATAATTAAACTTTCCGCAGAATAATTGCATTTTTAACAAATCAATTAAACTTTCAATCGAATAATTAAATTTGAAACCAAAAAATATCTGGAAAACGTGGAAAAATATGTGAAAAACGAGAAAAGGGAGAAAAGACAGGAGTATAGGAAAGGAAATAGGAATTTAAATAATTTATACACGAACGAATAATGGTTTAAATAAAAATTGGAATTAATTTGTATTATTTTAAAAAAATTAGGTTGAAAAATTGGAAATTTTGCTTAGAAAATTAATTTTAAGTTATAACGTTAATTTTCCCTTTACATTTTTTGACTTTAGACTACATACTTTTAAATCTGGACTACACAAAGTTTGTCGCAAAAAAGCAACATTTTAGGTCCTGAATATCGTACATTTAAAGAGAAAAGGGGAAAAAGGGGACCGAATCCTTTTCAAATCAGGCAGGTTCTACACTTGAAGTCGATACGTACTTTTCCGATTTGGACAAAAATGTCTACGAAATTATGCGTATTTGAATTTTGTGCTTTGTTTTATCAAAAAAAATATTTGTTTCATTTCTGATTTCTGTTTTTTGCCTTATTACGAAATCCGCCAGAAAATTTAAAAAAGGTTTAAAATTAACTAAATGGAAAGCATCTTGTTAGTTTTATGCGGGCTAAATAACTTTTGTGGTCAGGAGAATTTTTTTCACAAAAACGAATTTTCTCATTTTTCTTGCAAACAACGAAAGATACGAAAAAATGTTGAGATAAAAGTTTGCATGGCTAAAAAAGTTCTATCAAAAATACCTCTTGCGATATTTTGTATTGTTTACAAGAAAAATTCCAAAAATATATTTTTTAAGAATAGAAATTCCCCCGAGTTGAAAATTCGTTTTCCATGATTAATCATAAGTTTTTGTGGTTGAAAATTAAAATTTTTAACTGTAAATATAACTATTCCATTTTTGGTTGAAAATTGACCTTTTTTAGTTAAAAATACATGTATTTTGTTGTAAATACGTCTTTTTGGTAGAAAACTAATCTTTATCGTTGAAAATTCATCTTTTTGTTCAAAAATTCAACTATTTGGTTCAAAATTCTTTTTTTTTTAAGATTCATCATTATAGTTGAAAAATCATTTCTTTGGCTGAAAATGTAACCGTTTTGTTGAATGTCATTCATTTTAATTGTTAAAAACTAATTTTCTTAAATGAAAATTTAACTACTCCGTCTTTGGTTGAAAATTTATCTTCTATAGATGAAAATTCAACTATTTGGTTGAAAATTCATGCATTTTGTTGAAAATTCGTCTTTTTTGGTATAATATTAATCTTCTTGGTGAAAACTTCATCTTTTTGGTTGTCAATTCATTTATTTAGTTGAAAAACTATGACGTTGAAAATTCAAGTTTTATGATTAAAAATAAATTTTTTATGGTTGAAAATTCATTTTTTAAACTGTAAATATAAATATC
This sequence comes from Andricus curvator, assembly GCA_932195095.1. Classification (NCBI taxonomy): domain Eukaryota; kingdom Metazoa; phylum Arthropoda; class Insecta; order Hymenoptera; family Cynipidae; genus Andricus; species Andricus curvator. The sequence continues at coordinate 306,582 of CAKNYM010052569.1, forward strand.
CCAAAGTGGGTTTAAAATTGATCTTTGCAGTTGAAAATTCATCATTGTAGTTGAAAATTAATTTCTTTGGTCAAAAATTCAACTTCATGTTTTCTTGAAAGTTCTTTTTTTTGTTAAAAATTCATTTTCTCGACTGCAAATTGAACTAGTCCACCTTTGGTTAAAAATTTATCTTCTATAGTTGAATATGCAACTATTGAGCTGAAAAGTAATTAATTTAGTTGAAAATACTTTTTTTGTAGAATATTAATCTTTTTGGTGAAAAATCCATCTTTTTGGTTGACAATTCATTTATTTAGTTGAAAATCTAACTATTATGTTGAAAATTCGTTTTTTATTATAGAAAATAATTTTTTACGGTTGAAAAACTAATTTTTTAACTGTAAATATAACTATTCCATTTTGGGTTGAAAATGACCTTTTTTAGTTGAGAATTATTCATGTATTTTGTTAAAAATCTGTCTGTTTCGTAGAAAATTAATCTTTATCATTGAAAATTCATCTTTTTGGTCGAAAATTCAACTATTTACTTTAAATTAATTTCTTTTTTTTTTCTTTCATTTCTTTGGTTGAAAATTTATCTTCTATAATTAAAAATTCAACTATTTGGTTGAAAATGTATGCATTTTGTTGGAAATTCGTCTTTTGCGGTAGAATAATAATCTTTTTGGTGAAAAATTCATCTTTTTGCTTGACAATTTATTTATTTAATTAAAAATTCAACTAATTTATTGAAAATTCGTTTCTTACGATTGAAAATTAATTTGTTATGGTTGAAAATTCATGTATTTTGTTGAAAATCCGTCTTTTTTCTAGAAAATTCATGTATTTTGTTAAAAATTAATCTTTGTTGGTAGAAAATTAAGCTTTTTGAAAGAACATTAAATTGTCCGGTTGAAAATTAGGGAACTTCGAAATTGGTATTTTGTAGTGACCCTGTTTTTTAAATAACGTGCCTTAAGATAAATTTACAGTGACCAGACGTCCTGATTTATCACATGTCCTGATTTTTGTATCGCCATCCTGATTTTCTGAATCTTTGCGCTATGTCCTGATACTTCATATTTTTCGGTGGAAATTCAACTACTTAGTTAAAAACGGAACTACTTTGTTAAAAAATCTTTTTTTTTTTTTTGGTTGTTGATTCATCATTTTAATTCCAAAACTTTTTTTTTGCAAATTTAACAATTTTGTTGAAAATTCGTTTTTAATTGGTTGAAAACTAATTTTTTAACTAAAAATTTAACTATTCCGTTTTTTTGTAAATTTTTTTTTTTAGTTGAAAATTAATTTATTTGGTTAAAAGTTAAACTATTTTGTTGGTCGAAAATTCAACTATGTAGTACAAAATTATTTTTTTTTTATTGAAGATTCATCATTATCGGTTAAAAATTCTCTCTTTTTTGTTGCAAATTTAATAATTTTATTGAAAATTCATTTTTAATTGGTTGAAAACTAATTTTTTAACTGAAAATTTTAATATTCCGTTTTTTAAATTTTATCTTTTTTAGTTGAAAATTCATATATTTTCTTGAAAATTAACTTATTTGGTTACCAGTTAAACTATTTTGTTGGTCGAAAATTCAACTATGTGCTTCAAAATTATTATTTTTTTTTGTTATTGAAGATTCATCATTATCGGTTAAAAATTCTCTTTTTTTGCAAATTTAATAAGTTTGTTGAAAATTCGTTTTTAATTGGTTGAAAACTAATTTTTTGACTAAAAATTTAACTATTCCGTTTTTTTTTAATTTGATCTTTTTTAGTTGAAAATTCATATATTTTCTTGAAAATTAATTTATTTGGTGAAAAGTTAAAACTATTTTGTTGGTCGAAACTATGTGGTACAAAATTAGATTTTTTTTTATTGAAGATTCATCATTTTCGGTTAAAAATTCTCTTTTTTTTGCAAATTTAATAATTTTCCTGAAAATTCATTTTTAATTGGTTAAAAACTAATTTTTTAACTGAAAATTTAAATATTTTTTTTTTTTACATTTTATCTTTTTTAATTGAAAATTAATATATTTTCTTGAAAATTAATTTATTTGGTTAAAAGTTAAACTATTTTGTTGGTCGAAAATTCAACTATGTGGTTCAAATTTATATTTTTTTAGTATTGAAGATTCATCATTATCGGTTAAAAATTCTCTTTTTTTTCAAATTTAATAACTTTGTTGAAAATTCGTTTTTAATTGGTTGAAAACTAATTTTTTTACTAAAAATTTAACTATTCCGTTTTTTAAATTTTATCTTTTTTAATTGAAAATTCATATATTTTCTTGAAAATTAATTTATTTGGTGAAAAGTTAAAACTATTTTGTTGGTCGAAACTATGTGGTTCAAAATTATTTTTTTTTGTTATTGAAAATTCGTCATTATTGGTTCATTTATTTAGCTGAAAAACTATTTTGTTGAAAATTCATCTTCTTTGGTAGAAAATTAATCTCTTTGGTTAAAAATTGATCTTTTTGGCTAAACATTAAATTCTTAGTTAAAAATTTAATCTGAAAGAAAAATTTATAACTGCCAGGGAAAATGAAAAATTGGTCAGGGAAAGTTCAGGGAAAGTTAGGGAATTTTGAAATTGGTATTTTGTAGCAACCTTAAGTTAAATTGTATTCGGGATGGGGGATTTTTCATCTCATCAAACTTTTTCTATTTCCATAAAAAATAAGAAAAAAAAATAAAGAAAAAGAGGCCACAAATGAAAAATTACATTATTAAAACATTCTTGAGTCTCTTGACGCTGTTGACCTCTGAAAATTGTGTCGACACAAGAAGTGCAAAAACTGGGAAAAAGCATTGCACAAATGAAACATGAAACAAAAAATTTGATAAATTGACTAAAAAAATTAGTAGGGAACGCCATGTTTGAAATCAAAACAAAAGACAAATCGTTTAAAAGATTAATATTATACTTACCTATTTTCTCGGATTTATTAATTCGATTTATAAGCGGATTTACGAAGGGATCCAGACCTTGACTGTTTTGATTGAGCATTTTTCACGCATAACCCGAAAACACTAGAGAGAGAAATACCACGAAATACATACGGAACACAATTATTTGCAGTTTTTTGCAATGTTACAACATGCAGAACAAGTGCCAAACTGTAAACCCTGTAAACCAGGCTGTAAACAACCCTTTGTTCCCTTTGTTATAACCTTTTTTTCACTTGTTTTAAAGAAATTTCGCACTGCCACCTGGGGTGAGAAGTAGTCCGCAAAAGACTGTATTAATTTATTTGTTAAAGGAGACTGAAATTATACAATTGATGTAGCATTAAATACTATTAAGGAAAATAATATTTTGCAGCCATACATTTCTTAAATTCAATTAGGAAACTCGTGTAAAATAAACGTAATATCTTTTTTAGGTTATGTTTCAACGTATTGAGAGACAGCGCCCCTTGCGAAACACTGCGGAAACAAGTGCAAATTCACAACCACATGTCAAATCTGACGGCTGTCAAAACAGTATTATTATATTTTATTAAAATGTGTGTAAATTAGATAATTTTTAGAGGAAATTGTGTATGAGTCATGTGTGAGGCGTTTTATCAGTATTCTTATTCAGAATGTGAGAAATATTTCAGTTTCTTCATTATTCTTTATACACAAAGGTATAATCTTTTTTATTATAATTAATCGTATTAATTGTTTTTAAGGTTGGTTATTAATAATTTTGAAGTTTTGATTGTAAATTAGAGTGTAGTGGTGACATTGGTTATCAAGGTGGCCAGAAAACTTAATTTTTAAAATTCCCTGATTTTTTCCTAACCATGTATATTTAAAGACAGCAGCATTTTCATTTTGTAACATTTTTAAGATAGAATCTATTATAAACGGAATAGAACAATTTCAGATTATGATTTTAAAATTTCAAATTTATTTATTTCAATCCGACATAGATGCATTTTTATCAAAATAGTTTAGTTTTCAACAAAATAGTATAACTTTCAAGACAATAGTTAAATTTTGAACAAAATTGTTGAAATTTCAACCTAAAAGGAGAATTTCCAACCAAATGGTCGAATTTTCAACAAAATAATTAAATATTCAACCAAATAGTTGAAATTTCAACCTGCAAAGATGAATTCTCAACAAAAAATGTAATAGTTGCCTTTTTAACAAAAACATTAGTATTATACCAAAGGAGATAAATTAAAAAAAAAAAAAAAAGTTCAATTTTCAACCAAAGATGAACCTTCAACCAAAAAAATAAATT
>CAKNYM010052569.1:310822-333940 GCA_932195095.1 Andricus curvator
AGTTGAATTTTCAACCTTCAAAGGTAAATTCTCAACAAAGAATGTAATAGTTGCATTTTTGACAACAACAAAAAATCAAATTTCTACCAAAATAGATGAATTTTAAAACCAAAAAGATGAATTTTCAACGAAGAAGATTAATTTTATAGCAAAAAAGACGAATTTTATAACCAATAGTTGAGTTTTCAACCAAAAATGGAAGAGGTAAATTTTAAAAATTAATTTTAAGCGAAAAAAAAAACGAATTATCAACAAAATAGTCAAATTGTCAACCAAAAAGAGGAATTTTCAACTAAACTGATGAAATTTCAACCTACAAAGATGAATTCTTAACAAAAAATGTAATAGTTGCCTTTTTAGAAAAAACAATAGTATTATACGAAAGGAGATAAATTTCAAAACAAAAAAAACGAATTTTCAAACCAATAATTGTTAATAAATAACGATGTTTCATTTTCAGCACGAAAATATAAGTTTTTAACATAAAAGTTAATTTTTAACCAGTTGCATTTTTAATCAATAAAAAGGAAATTTGAAACCAAGAAGATTAGCTTTCCACCAAAAGAGAGAAATTTTAAAACAAAAATAGAATAATTAAATTTCCAGTTAAAAAAGTTAATTTTAAACAAAAAAAAAACGAATTCGCAATAAATTAGTTCAATTTTCAACCAGAGATGAACCATCAACCAAAAAAATAAATGTTTAATAAAGCAGTTTAACTTTTACCCAAGTAATTCAATTTTCAATTAAAAATGATAAATTTTCAGCTAAATAATAAAATATTCAATAAAATAGTGGCATTTTTAATCGTTTAGTTGAATTTTCAACCTTCGAAGGTGAATTCTCAAGAAAGAATGTAATAGTTGCATTTTTAACAACAGCAAAAAGTCAAATTTCTACCAAAAGAGATGAATTTTAAAACCAAAAATGGAAGAGGAAAATTTAAAACTTTTGAAATTAATTTAAAAAAACGAATTCTCAACAAAATAGTCAAATTTTCAACCAAAGAGAGGAATTTTTAACTAAAATGATGAATTTTCCAACCAAATAGATGAATTTTCAACAAATTACGATCTTTCAGTCAAGAAAGAAAAAAAGTTTATCCAAATTATTGATCTTTCATGCCAAAATTTTTAGCTGCATTTTTAATAAATAAAAAGGAAATTTCAAACCAACAGGATTAGTTTTCCACCAAAAGAGAGAACTTTTGAAACAAAAACAGAATAAATAAATTTTCAGTTAAAAAAATGAATATTAAACAAAAAAAACGAATTCTCAATAAAATAGTTAAGTTTTCAACCAAAGAGATGAATTTTGAAATAAAGTGATGAATTTTCCAACAAAAAAGATGAATTTTCCACCAAGAAGATTAATTATATACAAAAAAGACGAATTTGCAAACCAATAGTTGAATTTTCAACCAAAAATGGACAAGATAAATTTTAAATAAAAAAAATTAATTTCCAACCAAAAAATAACGAATTCTCAACAAAATAGTCGAATTTTCAACCAAAAAATAACGATTTTTCAGCCAAGAAAGAAAAAAAGTTCATCCAAATTATTAAACTTTTAAGCCAAAAGACAAATTTTCTATAAAACCGTTTAAATTTCGACCCAAAAATATGAATTTTTAACATGAAAGTGAATTTTCAACCACACAGGTGCATTGTTAATCAACAAAAAGTAAATTTAAAACCAAGAGGATTATTTTTCCACCAAAAGAGAGAAATTTTCAACCGAAAATGGAATAATTAAATTTCCAGTTAAAAAAAATATATAATTTTAATCAAAAAAACGTATTCACAATAAAATAGTTGAGAGATGAACCTTCAACCAAAAAAATAAATTTTGAACAAAGCAGTTCACCAAAAAAGATGAATTTTCAACGAAAAATTTGAAAGTAGATATATCATTAAAAAAATTTATTTTATATCAAAAACAGTTGAATTCTACCAAAAAAGACGAATTTTCAACAAAATAGTTGAATCCTCAACCAAAGAAAGTTTCATTTTTTCAACCAAACAGTTGCATTTTTAGCTAAAAAATATGAAATTTCTACAAAACAGATGAATTTTTAAACAAAAAGATGAATTTGAAAAAAATAGTTGAATTTTCAACAAAACAGTTAAATTTCTATCTAAATAATGAAATTTTTAACTAAAAATATATCCCCAGGAGAAAGAAACTGAAAAATAGAAATATAAGGTAAATAAATTACTGACAAAAAATATTATACTAGGGTGGCCGCAAAACTTCATTTTCAAAATTATCTCATATTTCCCTGGCCAGACCAGAATTTTAAGCTTGTAAAATTTTTAACATAGAGTCTTTTATAAAAAAATTCCCTGACTTTTTCATGATTTTTTTTTATTTCCTAACTTTCCTTGACCAATCAAATTCCATGACTTTTCCCTGTGATCCAGGTTTTCCCTGACCTACGACCTATGGTAGTTATGTAAAATAAAATAAATTATAATAAAAATAAAATGTTTTCAATGCGAAAAAGTAAAGTGAAAGCATTTATAACAGATTTTTTTTATGGTCACCTTAGACAGAAAAACGACTTCAAGAATTTCGAGTTATTTTAATGAGTATTACGGATTTAATCAATAATGATTCGCCGAGGAACTGGACTTCTTGTTCTCACTATTGCGGGCATACTTTTTACAGTTCTTCAGGTAAAAACTTAAATTTTTAAAAATATACATATAATTAGGTATGTCTCTTATTTTTAATTTAAAGATGCATTGATTAATTTGTATTATAAGTCTTGTTTGATTATAAAATAATAATAATATCATTTCATTATTCATAAAACGATGGTATGCATTTTATGAAAAATGAGATAGTTTTAGTTATAATAATATGTTTAAACTTATTTTTAAATATTTCAATTCAATATATCATTATCTATCTATAATCTTCAACATACTTTAAAAAACATAATTTTTCTTATTGCTCCTTTTAATATTATTTATTAAATAAAAGAAATTAATTATTTTTTATCTCTTTACAGTCATGGCTAATCAAAGAACCGGAGGAATTAAATATCACAGGTAACTAACAAATTTTGAAATTTTGTCAGTTTCATGCCATTTTAATTGATAAAAATAAATAAAATATTTACAGATATTAAGCAACCAATAATTTTATGGTGGAAGAAATATGGTACAGATGGCCAAAAAACATGTGGAAAATTTCAGTGTTACTTCTCAGCAAATCGAGAATTACAATCACATCCTTTTTTTAAAGTACACATTTTATTATTTATTATTAACTCAAGGTTGCTACAGGTCAGGGAATTCCAGAAAGTCAAGGAATGTCAAGGAATTTTCGATGAACTAAAGTTGAAGTTAATTTTATTATTTTGTTGAAAATTCAATAATTTTGTTAAAAAATTATTATTTTTGTTTGAAAATTCAACTGTTTTGTTGAAAATTCGTCTATTTGGGTTGAACATTCATCTATTTTCTTTGAAATTGCTTCTTTTTTGGTTGAAAATTACGACTGTTTGGTTGAAAATTAATCTGTTTTGTTCGAGGATTCAACTATTACCTTGAAAATTCATTTTTATTGGTTGAATTCAACTGCTTTTGGTTTAAAATTATAACTATTTTTAGTTGAAATATCAACTATTACATTTTTCTTTGAGAATTCATCTTGTTTAATTGGAAATTTAACTACATAGTTGAAAGTGGAACTATTTTGTTGATAATTAAGTTTTTAAACTAAAAATTAAACTATTTCATGCTTGGTTGAATATTGATCTTCTTCGTTAAAAATTCATTTGTTTGGTTGAAAATTCATTTTTTTTGCTAAAAATTTAACTCTATTTCTGGTTGAAATTGACATTTTTTAGTTGAACATTGGTCTTTTTTGGTAGAAAATTAATCTTTTGGGTTGAAAATTCAACTATTTGGTTAAAAAATCATTTTCTGATGGAAGGTTCACCACTTTGGTTAAAAAATCATTTTTTTTAACTGAAAATTTAACTATTCCAGTTCTTGCGTATAATCTTTTTTTATGGAAATTTAATCTTCTTGGCTGAAAATTTATTTTACTTGGTTAAAATTTCATTTTTTTACATAAAATGTAACTGTTCTACTTTTGGTTAAAAATTAATTTCTTTGGTTGAATATTCATTTTTTTTTTGCAAATTTTATTTTTCTCACTGAAAATGTAACTATTCTATTTTTGGTTGAAAATTGATATTTGAAAATTAATATATTTTGTTGGAAATTTGTCTTTTTTCGTGGAAGATTCATCTTTCGGGTTAAAAATTTAACCGATTGGTTAAAAATTAGTTTTTTGGTTGAACATTTATTTTGCTAACTGATAAGTAAACTATTCTATTTTTGGTTAAAAATGTATATTTTTTAATTGAAAATTCATGTATTTTGTTGAAAATTTATCTTTTTTTGGTAGAAAATTAATCTCTTGGATTAAAAGTTCAACTATTTGGTTAAAAATTCATTTTTTTGGCTAAAGGTTCATCAATTTAGTTAACAATTAATTTCTTTAACTAAAAATGTAACTATTCCATTTCTTGTGGAATATGTATCTTTTTTATCCAAATTTAATCTTTTTGGTTAAAAATTCAACTATTTAATTAAAAATAAATTTGTTGGTTGCATGTTCAACATTTTAATTAAAAATTAATTTCTTTGGCGGAAAATTAACTATTACACTTTTCGTTGAGAATTCATTTTTGCATCGAAGATTGATCACTTTGATTGAAAATTTAACGATTTCTTTGCAAATCATTTTTTTCTTGGTTGAAAATTAATTGTTTTAACTGAAAATTTCATTCTTTCATTTTTGGTTCAAAATTAACCTTTTTGTATTGGAAACTAAACTATTCGACTGAAAACTAATGTATTTTATTATGTATGGTCTTTTCAAGGTTTTTCAGGTCAAGAAGTCAAGTTTTTCCAGGTCATCTTTTTTTTAAATCAAATAATGAAATAAACCGTTTGGTATAGATGTAAAAAATAAGCGATTTCATTTGAAATCTTTGTGAATTCGTTGAAATCTCTTGAAATACTCAAAATCTTTGTGAAATTTTGAAATTTCTGTGAAATAATTTTTTTAATCTTTTGAAATTGTTAAGAAATCTTCTTAAATTTGTTGAAACCTTTTGAAATAGTTTAACAGCTTTGAAATCTTTCGTATTCGTTTAAAATCATTAAAATATTTGAAATCGTTTAAAATCTTTGAAATTTTTTGAAATCTTTCAAATTTGGTGTACTGTATCCTTTTTGAAATCCTTGAAATTCTCTATTCTTTTGAAATCTTTATAAAATTTGTATGAAATCTTTGAAATATTTGTATAATCTTTCTGAAATCTTTTGTATTCATTTGAAATCATTAAAGTACATATTTTTAATCTGTGTAAAATCTTTTGAAATCTTAGGAATCTAATTTACTAATTTTTTTATGGAAATTTAATCTTCTTGGTTGAAAATTCATCTGCTTGGTTGAAAATTGAACTATTTCGTTGAAAATTTATTTTACTTGGTTAAAATTTCATTTCTTCTTACATAAAATGTAACTGTTCTATTTTTGGTTAAAAATTAATTTCTTTGGTTGAATATTCATTTCGTTTATTGCAAATTTTATTTTTCTCATTGAAAATGTAACTATTCTATTTTTGGTCGAAAATTGATATTTTTTAGTTGAAAATTAATATATTTTGTTTGTTTTTTATATTTTTTTATATACCCTTTTATAAAATTTAAAATCTTTGAAATCTTTTTAAAGTTTTAAAATCTTTGGAAATGTTCGAAATCTTTGAAATTTGGTGTACACGCCTTTTTCAAATCTTTGAAATCCTTGCAAACTTTATGAAATGTTCGAAATCTTTGAGAAATTTTTGTGAAATATTTGAAATCGTTGTCAAATCTTTTGAAATATTTACGAAATTTTTCTTAAATTAATTTTGTTTGTGAAATCTTTTTTATTCGTTGAAATCTTTGAATCATTTGAAATCTTACTGTAATCTTTTTCAAATCTTCTAAAATATTTTGAAACCTTTTGAAATCGTTTCAAATCTTGAAAATGTTTTAAAACCTTTGAAATCTTGTGTACTGTGCCCTTTTTCATATATTTGAAATCCTTTAAATCTTTTGAAAGTTTTAAAAGCTTTATGAAATTGTTGTGAAGTATTTGAAATCTGGTGTACATAACTTTTTTAAATCTTTGAAATCCGTGAAATCTTTGTAAAATGTTCAAAATAATTTGTATAATTTGTAAGTTGAATATCACAAAAAATGTATACTTTAAACATTCTATATTAGCGGAGACGAAATTAAAAACTTATAGAATTATTCACAATATTAAAGTCTGTTCATTGCAATCTATAAAATAATTGGTAAAATCTACAAAAAATGCCTAGAAATCTCTTTATTTATTCTGTCATGAGTAAAAGATCAATTATATCTTGATAAATAAAAAACTTTTCAGTAGCAAGATTTCTTCCAAACGAGATGTTTCTTTCATAATAGACTAAAATATTTACATTACTTTTCACATTTCAATAAAATAACTGTTAAAAAAAATTTAATTCAAGGTTCTCGTGAAAAATTCAAGGAGATTTCCAGGATAATAAAAAAATCAAGCAGAATTTCAGGTTTTCAAAGTCACTGGACACCTTGTTAACATTAAAATGAGATTTTGTAGCAACCCTGAAACTAGAAAAAAAAATTTAAAATTGACCTACCTATCTATCCTAAAATAAATATTTCCAGGCAATTATATTTTATGGTAGTTATCTAAGTTTTGACGATTTACCGATTCCAAGACCAAGTCATGTTCAGTGGGGATTGTTACATGAAGAATCACCTCGTAATTACCCAGTCATTGTGAACGAAGAATTTTTAAACCTCTTCAATTATTCGTCCACATTTAGTCGATATAGCGATGTCCCTATTTTACAAATTCCAGGAATTGAGGAATTAACAAGTAAGTTTATTCGAAAAAGTGCCCTTTTTACAAAAAAATTCGATTATTTTCGTTTTATATTTATTTTACAAATTTATTTACTTACAGCTACTAAATTCTTCGTTCCCTTTGAGAAGAAAGATCTTCTAATCTCACAAGATGATTTCGCTCCTTTATTATATCTTCAGTCAAATTGCGATTCTGTTAACGACAGAGATGCTTATGTTTCCGAATTAATGAAATATATTCGAGTTGATGCTTACGGCGATTGTCTAAACAACCGAAAAATGCCAGAGGCGTAATAAATTTGTTTGTTATTTGTTTTCTACTTTTTCTTATACAACTTAATGTTATATTTCGCTCTCATTTCAGGTTGAAGCATGACCACTTGGAAGCTTTATTTGATGAGGAATTTTATGAATTTGGGGCTAGATATAAATTTACTTTGGCCTTTGAGAATGCAGATTGCGAGGATTATATAACAGAAAAGCTTTGGAGACCACTCATTGTTGGTTCTGTACCAATTTATCATGGTTCGCCGACTTTTAAGGTAATTAAAGCGAAAGTCTTTAAAAAAATATAATATTACAAAAAAAAACACCTTGATCTTTACAATAAAAATTTTTATACTAAATCCAGGGTGTCTACTCAAATCCTGGCAAAAATTCCCTGACAATTCCAGCTTTTTTCCAGGTATCTCAAGTTTTTTCCAGGTATAATTTTTTTCCATCCAAATATTTCGCATTTTTTTAAATAGTCGACTCGGAATATATGTACAGTTTCGCGATTTTATTATGAATAATATTTTTTTTCAGTTTTTAGGGATTCAATTAATATGTTTAATTTAGAAAGCTTTGAAAAATTATATAATAAGATATTCTTAAATATATTAGCACTATAGATTAACTTAATAATTAAAAAATACTAAAAACATAATTAATCATGTCTCGAATTTGTCTCTAAAGTCACTGAATTTGAATAATAATTCAAAGCTTTTTTTTGTTTTCTTATACTTAAAATCCAGTGCGTATTTAGGTAAAATCAATGTGTGTACAGTAAAAATATTATATTTTCAACAAGATAAATGAATTTTTAACCAAATGTAGTTGAATTTTCAACCAAAAAGACCATTTTTCAACAAAATTCATGAATTCTCATCCAAATAGTTGAATTTTCAACCAAAAATGAAATAGTTACATTTTCAGATAAAAAAATTAATTTTCCACCAAAAAAAACAAACAAATTTTTAACTAAAGTGATTAATCTTCAACTGGGATAGATGATTTTTAAATCAAAAAGATGAATTTTTCACAAAATAGTTTAATTTTCAACCAAGGTGTTTTATTTTTAACAAAAAAGATGAATTTCCCACTAAAATTATGAATATTTAACTGGAATACTTGAATATTGAACTAAAAAGATGAATTTTCAAGCAAGAAGATTAATTTTCAAACAAGAAGAATAATTTTCTTCCAAAAAAGACAAATTTTCAACAAAATATATAAATTTTCAACTAAACAAGATCAATTTTCAACTAGAAGTAGAATAATTAAATTTTCAGTTAAAAAAATTAATTTGAAAACCAAACTGATGTATTTTCAACTAAAGTGATGAGTCTTCAACTAGAATGTTGAATTTTAAACAAAAAATATGAATTTTCAACTAAAATGATGAATCTTTAACTAGAATGTTTGAATTTTCAACCAAAAAGAAGAATTTTCTACCAAGAAGGTTAATCTTCGACCTAAAAAGACGAATTTTCAAAGAAGTACATGAATTTTGAACTAAAAAAATATACATTTTCGACCAAAAATTGATTAGTTAAATTTCTAGTTAAAAATTATTTTAAAAAACGAATTTTTAACTAGAATAGTTCAATTTTCAGTTGAATATTACTTTTTACAGAATACATGAATTTTCAACCAAATAGTTAAACTTTCAATTAAAAAAAATATACATATTCAATGAAAAATGTAATAGTTAAATTTTCAGTTAAAAAAATAACTATAAAAATTTATTTTTTAACCAAGAAGATGAATTTTCAATTGAAAAAAAAAAATAATTTTTCAACCAAAAATTGAATAGTTAAATTTTTAGTAAAAAAAACAAATTCAATCAAAAAGATGAATTTTCAACTAAAATGATGGAATGTTCAATTGGAATAGTTACATTTTCAGTTTAAAAACTAATTTACAAAAAAATAGTTACATTTGCAAACAAGGTGATGCATTTTTAAGTAAAGTGATGAATATTTAACTGTAATAGTTAAATTATAAACCAAAAAGATGAATTTTCAACCAAAAAGATTAATTTTCAACCAAGAAGATTATTTTTTACATTAAAAAAATAAATTTTAAACTAAAAAAATATAATTTTTCAACCAAAAGTTGAATAGTTAAAGCATCAGTTAAAAAATTAATGTTCAACCAAAGAGATGAACTTTCAACTAAAATTATGGAATGCTCAATTGGAATAGTTACATTTTAAGTTTAAAAAATAAATTTTAAACTAATTTACAAAAAAATATTTACATTTTCAAACAAAGTGATGCAGTTTAAAATAAAATGATGAATCTCCAACTGGAATAGTTAAATTATAAACCAAAAAAATGAATATTCATTTGAAATAATGAATCTTTAACTAGAAAAACTGAATTTTCAACCAGAAAGATGAATTTTCAACCAAGAAGATTATTTTTTACAAAAAAATACGAATTTTCAACTAAAAAATATAATTTTTAACCAAAAATTGAATATATAAATTTTTAGATCAAAAAATTATTGTTCAACCAAAGAAATTAATTTTTAAGTAAACTGATGGAATATTCAATTGGAATAATAGTTACATTTTCAGTTTCAAAAACGTATTAAAAAGAAAATTAAACAAAATAGTCAAAGTTTCAATTGAAATAATTAATTTTAAAAAAGTTAAGAAATTTAAAAAAAAAACAATTTCAAGCCAAAGAAAAAACGAATTTTCAAAAAAGACGACTTTTCAACATGAGTTTAATTTTCAACTAGGAAAGATTTTTTAGTCAACACAGTGAAAAAATTGCAAATAAACTGTTGAATTTTCAAGCAAAAAGATGAATTTTCAACCAAAAAGATTAATTCTTTACCAAAAAGAATAAATTTTCAACTAAAAACAATCAATTTGCAATAAACAATAGAAAATTTCAATTTTCAGTTAAAAAAAATTAATTTCAAACGAAAAAAACGAATTTTCAACAAAATAGTTAAATATAGTAATATAAACATACTTTTACAAATGAAGAATCATTGTTATTCAATTTTATATTGCAATTAAAAAAAAAATAAGCATCTCTCGACAAAATTTCCTCACATTTCCAGGTTTTTCCAGGTATATACAAATTTCCCGACAATTCCAGGTTTTCCAGGTAGAGTAGACAGCCTGAAATCTAAATTTCAAAAACACCACAAAAAAATATTTTCCTTCTGATTTTCAGGATTGGCTTCCAAACGAAAAATCAGCAATTTCAGTTCGCGATTTCGCTAGTCCAAAAGAATTAGCAGAATTTATAGCAAAATTATCCAAAAATCAAAGTCTTTACGATGAATATTTAGCTCACAAGTTAGTTGATAGAAGTTTATCTATAAAAAATGAACGACTTTTGAATCTCTATGCAAAAAAACCACTGGGTATAACTTTTGAAGAGAGTCTTCATGAATTTGAGTGCCATATTTGTAAAACAGTGAGTACTGCGAATGAATCGAAAAAATCTGTAGTAACACGGAGTCATTTTAGTTGTCCAAATCCAACAAGTGCTCTGACTCGCAAAGTTAATCCAAGAAATCCATGGGTGGATTTTTGGAAGGTCAGTAAATGTGAGGCAAAATTAATTGCTCATCACGTTACTAATAATATAAGCATTAACAAGACTGTATTTGAGGAAGAGAGATCAAAAATGTACCTGAATAAGGAGTGTTAAATAGGATTTTTATATTTTTCAATGAAACTCTGTATTATAAGATGAGATTTTTAGGATAAAATAAAGTTTGTATGAAATTTTAGTCTGAATTTTTGTTCCTAGGAAATTCCAAATTAGTTCCTCGAAAAAAGGATTCTAATTTACCAAACTCTCAAATATTGGACATTTAACAACATTAATTTTAAGGTGTTCAAAACAAAACAGTTTTAGTTTCAAAAAATCCTATCTAAAAAAAGAGGTTGAAATTTTGAAAATTAAATCTGCAATTAAGATAAGATAATAAGATAATAAGAAAAATCATAGGAAACATCATGCGAATTTATGAAAGTTTGTGTTTTTTAATACTATTAAGCGGTTTAATAAAACCATTCAAGTTATCTAATAACTTTTTTTTTTATATATATGTTTTATGTTACTGTTTTTTTCTGAAAATTAGTATTTTTAAAGAAGAATTTTAATGTAAAATCATAAAGTTTGCAAAAAGATTTACAATGTCTAAAAGTGTTAGGTTGTATTAGAGTTTTCACCAGAAATTAGTATTTTCCACGGTATTTTCAAACAAAAATCATCAAAAAGATGCACTATTTCAACAATTTTAACTTATGTTATTTAGAATTTTACGCCAAAAACTGGTTCTTTTAAACAAAAATTGGCTCTTAAGCACACACCATTATATTTCAAATAAAATTTACAATTTTGAACAATTTTTGGTTATATGTGTTTTTTTCACCGGAAATTGGTATTTTTAATAACAAATGATGAGATTTCAAAGATACAAATTTTTTAAACATTTTTCATTTGTGTTATACGGTTTGTTTTTTTACTGAAAATCCGCATTTTATGTTACGTTAGCATTTTACACTAGAAACAAGTATTTTTAAATTTTTAAATAAAAATTACTATTATAATTCGATCAAGATTTAAATTTTTTGAACAGAATCAGATTATATTTACGTTTTTTAAACGAAAGCGGTTATTTTAAACAAAATAAATATTACCTACAAATAAAATTTACAATTTTGAGCATTTTTACCGTAAATTGTTATTTTTAATAAAAAAAATATTAAATTTCAAAGATACCAAATTTTTTTAAACTTTTGTGTTTCGAATATGTTAGCGTTTTCACTGGAAATAGTTATTTAAAAAAAAATAATTAGATTTTAAGGATTCATAATTTTTTAAACAATTTTAGGTTACATTGTCGTTTTACGTCGAAAATTGGTATTTAAAGAAAAAATAATTGTAATTTGAACAGGATTAAACATTTTTGAATAATTTTGGATTATTTTAGTGTTTTTCGTTGGAAAATTGTATTTTTATTAAAAAAGATTATTTTTCAAAGATGATTAAAAATTGTTAAAATATTTGAGGTAATTTTTTTTCAATAATTTCTGATGATGCTCGCCGGTATAGATTTCAAATAAGATTTACAATTTTCGAATAATTTTAGAGTATTTTAACATTTTTCACGGGAAGTCGGTGATTTTAATCAAAAATCGATTAGGTTTCAAAGAAGACTTACCATTTTAAACAAATGTTATGTTAGTGTTTTTCATAGAAAATTGGTATTTTTAATAAAAACTCATTATATTTGAAAGATATTCCCTGACATTTGGGTTTTCAAACAAAAATGGTTAGACTTCAAAAATAAAATTTTGAACAATTTTAATTTGAAGATAAGATATCGATTATCATCCATTGTAGAAAATATTGTCTTTGCCTTTTTAAATATTATTTTAGATAATAGATACTATAAAATACAAAAATTTTGTATTAATATAAATTTTATATTTTAATTTAAAAATTGCGTGAGACTAAACAAAAATAATAATCGTGCGCGTAGTGCGCGTGTTTTTTTTTTTGAGATAAAAACATTATGGCTTTTAGCTTATTCTAAAATTTATTTTTCATCGGTAATCGAATTTGAAATGTATAAATTAAAAAAAGTACAATTATTTAATTGAAATTATACAGTTTCTTCTTTTTTACTAAATATTCATTTCCGTAAATTCTGTAATGTTTTATTTTATACAGTTTTTACTTTGTTAGTATCGTTTTCAACTCCACTGCTTTATTAAACATTTATCAATAGAAAAAAATTCTGCAATCACATGAAATAATATTGAAATAAATATAAATAAAAAAATATTGATTCCAACAGCCAAAAATATTCAATAAACATGAAGCACCTCCCAGAAAAAATTATTCCTGGTGAATGAAGAATCTCTGAATATTTTTAATCATTCCACTCGCAACAAAATTTTGTCTGCTTTTCAATTAAAAATTTAGTAGATTATCAAATATTCTACTTTTTTCAGATAAAAAACATGCTTAACTTCAAAGTAATAAACTAATCAAATGAGAACATTTTTATTTTGTAAATAACATATTACAGATTTGAGTTTGAATCTTTTAAATTTGTAATAGAACTAAATTTCAAGCCTTCAATTTGGAAAAAAGCAATCTTTGCAAATTAAATACTTCTTTTTTTTTAATTTCAACTTTAAAAAGTGTTATGAAGACTTGCAATTTTTTAAGTTAAACAATGTTAAAGAGGTATCAAGGAAAATTTTACAGAAAAAATATTCAAACTTGTAAACAACCAAAATTTCAAACTTCCAAATTAAAAATCGATTGAATTATAAAATGCTGGATTTTTTTAAATATTCCGTATTAATCAGAAGTCGTGAAAAATATGAAGGATTCACTTTTTTCTATTAGATAAGAAGATAATAAATTAATTTAATTAGTTAAACATAATACAAACCTACAATTGAACAGGATAAAAATCTGTTAGGTATACTTAAAAGAAAGACCTTCATTCGTAAGCATATTTTATTTGATTATTTTTCTATAAAATATATGAAAAGTGTACATTATTTACAGGCACTGAATATTTTGTTTTATTAAAAAAAAACAGTCTTAAAGAATATTTCGCATTATTATTAAACGGGAATAAGAAATGCCACACATTTCGAAATAAAGTTGTGATGGTTATAATAAGAAATTTCTAAAAGAAACTAAAGACTCGATTCTTTCAGTTTTTAGATTGTATCAGTCCTAAGTTAGTCTTCTATAGCAATTTGTTCTAATCGACTTGAATAGTAATTAATTAAATTAGTTAGTTGTAATTCACGTACTCTTCAATCATATGAAACGTTTCAATTCAAAGTTTATTCTGCAGAGCACAAATCTGAGAACTGAAAAGTTACTTTTACCTTCTACTTTTGGACCTTTGCCTGAAGGACTGGAATAGGGACTTTCATTAATTCGCAAAGGTGATTCCTGATTGGTCGCAATTCTTCGACTGATCGTTCCCAATCCGTGGCGTTTAATTCTGTCAGAAGATTTGAGAGATCTTCCTCCGATAAATCCATGTCTTCACCATAAAGTGTGAGAGCTTCGTAAGTTCGAGTAGCTGTTGATTTCCTCAAATATTTGTATTTGTTGCAGAGATAAATACTCAGCTGACTGAAAGCCTTTTTGCTCACAGAACTTCTCACCTAAAAAACAGACAGATTGAAAAAAATCAATTATCTGCTGAATTCGGGATGAGTATTAAAATTCTGTACTACAGGGCGTCTACTAAAATCCTGAAACAACTTCCCTGACAATAACAGATTCTGTTTCAAGTATCTTAAGATTTTTTCAAGTAGAATTTTGTATGATACGAATCCATTCAAGTATCTCGCATTTTTTTTCAATCGACTCGGAATATGTATACAATTTCGTGAGTTTAATATAAAAAAAACTGTTTTCAGTACTTGTAAATATCTAAATGTGTAAAAAATGGTATTATTCATATGTGAAATTAAATAATTTTTTTTTCATTTGTGAAAGTAACGGTATGAAAGGATAAGTAATTTCGTGATGGTACACGTTTCTAGAGATTTAATTAATATGTTTCATTTAGAAAGCTTTGATAAATTATATTACACGATGTTTTTAAATATGTTTTCACCATAGAATAATTAAATAAATAACACTAAATTTGTTCAAGTCAAAATTTTCAAGTAAAAATATTACATTTTCAACCAAATACTTAAATTTTCAACTAAAAAAGATAAAATTTTCAGCCAAAATTGGATAAGATAAATTTTCAGTTAAAACAAAATAGTTTTTAACAAAGAAAAAACGAATTTTCAACAAAACATTTAAATTTTTAACTAAAGTGAATAATTTTCTATTGGAATAGCGCATATTTATCATATTAACATTTGGTAAAATATTTTCCGGGCGACTAGCACTGTTTAAAAACTGGGAAAATAAGGAGATTTTTCACGAAAATATATTCTTTTAAGAAAAATTATTGTGGATACTATATTAAATTTCATTGAAAACGTTCAAATTCGTAACATTTCAAGTAAAATATTGCATTTTCAGAAATATAGATAAAATTTTAACCATATAGATTAATTTTTTTTACCAAAAAGACAATTTTTCAACAAAATACATAAATTTTCCACCGAATAGTTTAATTTATAACTAAAAGAGATCAATTTTTAACTAAAAATAGAATGGTTCAATTTTCAGTTAAAAAATTAATTTTCAGCCACAGAGATGAATTTTGAACTAAGATGATGAAATATTTGAATTATAAACCAAAAAGATGAATTTTCAACTAAAATGATGAATCTTTAACATCGTCTTAAACAGGAATAGTTGAAAAGATACATTTTCACCAAAAATTGATTAGCTAAATTTTTAGTTAAAAAAATTAATTAAAAAAAAGGAATTTTAACAAGTCAGTTAAATTTTCAACTGGAATGGTTCAATTTTCAGTTTAAAAAATTAATTTTCAACAAAATACATAAATGTTCGAACAAATATTTGAATTTTCAATTAAAACAAATATATTTTCAGATAATAGTTAAATTTTCAGCCACAGAGATGAATTTTCAACTAAGGTGATGAAATATTCAACTAGAATAGTTTAATTTTAAAGCAAACAGATGAATTTTCATCTTTAAAAAATGAATCTTTAACCTCGTCTTTAACTGGAATAGTTGATTTTTCAACAAAACATGTGAATCTTCAATCAAGATGATTATTCTTCTAACAAAAAAAGAAGAATTTTTAATTAAGTAGATGAATTTTTAACTAAAAAGATACATTTTCAACTAAAAATTAATTAGTACAATTTTTAGCTTAAAAAATTAATTTAAAAAACCGAATTTTCAACAAGTGAATTAATATTTCCACTGGACCAGTTAAATGTTCAGTTCAAAAAATTAATTTTCAACCAAAAATGAAAAATAAATTCTAAACGAAATAGTTAAATTTTCAACCAAAGTGATAAATGTTTAACTAAAACGATGCATTTTCAACTAAAATAGTTGAATTTTGAACCAAAAAGATGAATTTTCAACTAAAAGGATTAATCTTCAACTGGAATAGTTGAATTTTAAACCAAAAAGATGAATTTTCAACTAAGACGATCAATTTTCTACCAAAAAAGATGAATTTTATCTTAAAAAGGAGACATTTTCAAACAAAAAGGTAATAGTTAAATTTTTAATTCAAAAAATTAATTTTCAGCCAAATAGATGTATTTTTCACTAATATGATGGAATATTCAACTATAATAGTTGAATATTAAACCAAGAAGATGATTTTTCAACTAAAATGATGAATCTTTGATTGGAATAGTTGAATTCTGCACCAAAAATATGAATTTTTCGACCAAGAAGATTAATCTTCCACCAAAAAGACAAAATTTCGACAAAGTACATGAATTTTTAACTAAAAAAGATACATTCCCAACCAAAAATTGATTAGTTAAATTTTCAGTTAAAAAAAAAATTTCAACAAAAAAAAAAGACGAATTTTCAACAAAATAGTTACATTTTTATCTAAAGATATAAATTTTCAATTAAAATGATGAATCATCAACCAAAAAAAATCCATTTTTAACCAAAAATTTGACTGTAAACGAAGTAGTTACATTTTCAACCAAAAAGATAAATTCCCAACGAAAAATGTAATAGCTGATATTTCAACTAACAAACATTTTAATTTTAAATCAAAAACAATTAAGTTCAACCAAAAAAGAGTTGAATTTTCAACCGAGAAAGATTTTCCAGTCAAGAGAAAGAGAATCTCAACAAAACTGTTGAATTTTGAACTAAAAAAGGCATATTTTCAGCCGAAAATAGAACAGTTAAATTTTGACTTAAAAAAAATCAATTTCCAACAAACAAAAACACAACATAAATTTTCAATAAAATACTTAAATTCAGTAATATAAAGCTACTTTTAAAAATTAAAAAAACAGTACTATTTAATTTTATATTACAATATAAAAAAATGAGGTTCGCGCTCGAAGAAATTCCTTGAAAATTCCAGGCTTCTCAAATGAGTAGACACTAGACACCCTGTAGTAGTTATTTTGAGAACTAATATTGAAAAGCAACCAAAAATACAACTAATTCTATAATAGTTCATAGAATTATTTAAAAAATGTTAAGTACCTGAAGAAGCTGGCAAATAACTTTGATGCTGCTCGTGATCATAACAGTATTGTGCATGAATTTCATTTCCTTCTTCAGCAAATTTAAAATCCGATGAGGAATCTGGCTCTCAGGATCATCGAGGATAATCTGAATGCTTCCTGAACTTAGCAGTCGATCTAAAAATGCCAAAATCGAAGTGATCATCCTCTCGTTTTTGTGACTCTCCTCACAAACGTTAAGAATTTTGTCACAAAGATCCTTCAAGGTTTCTTCGTCGATCTCTTTGAGGTAGGAAAAGAGCGAAAAGCTGGAGTATTTCACAAGGGATTCAGTCACTCCCCCGACGCTGAATATAATTCCTCGAAGAAGGTTGTAAGTGTAGGGAGGGAATGCTAACATCTTTATAAATCGTGGAAACGTCACTGCTTCCATTTTCCAATCTATATCTTTGCATTCTTCCAAGGGGAAAATTTCCTTCAATTCCGAATGGTGGGGAATATTCGGCAGTTGTGGATCGCTGGTCAAACAAAGGTGTTTAGAGAATGTATTTCTTGTTTAGAAATTTAGAAAAACTTTTCAATCATAATTTAAAATTATCGACACTGACAGGATTTTAGGAAACAATATTTTTAAATTCTGTATTAATTTCTAGTAACAGTGCAGGGGGAAATGAAAAAATTAAATATTGTCGTAGATCAAAACTTATAGTTTGGGTAGAAATGTAAATTTTCCACATTTGCACGATTCAGATTTTTAAATTATTCAGCTTTGTACGCTTAAAATGTTTAATTCTTCTCTTTTGAAGGCTGCACAGTTAAAACTCATCATTGGTGGGCGCTTATAATTTGAATTTTTTAATAAGCAGTTTGATATCATAAATTCTAGACCCTAGTAATTTTTTCATTTAAAACTCATAAAATTTGCACATTTTTTAAGCATTTTATTTGAAATCACTTGCTGAAAAATATTGCGCAATTCAAAATTTTCGAATTTTGAATTCTTCACTTTCTAATGTTTTAATTTAAAATGATTTAATTTGAAGTGTTCCAAATTCATAATTCATGAATTTCTAGAACAGCTAATTAAAAAAAGATTAATTAGAAGTCTCAAAATTGTAAATTGTGCAATCATTTTTACATCTGGTAATTTTTTTCAGGCACTTTCAATTTTTAATTATACGCTGGTACGTTAAAAAAACTTAATAATTTACTTGTATGTAATGGAAGCTTTCAACATTATGAACAATTTTAAATTAAATGCCGCTAAACTACAAAATTTGAAGTTTGAAACCTTTATAAATTATAATATTCAAAGATTTAAAAAATATATAAATCCACGCTAATATTTTCAATGCTCTAAATTGACGAACGAATCAATAAATTTTGAAAATTATACCATTTTAATCAATTTTAAGTTAAAAACATTACAAATTGAATGACTTTACAGTTTTTGTAAACTGAACACTTTTTATATTGGAAGTTAAATTATTTTAATTTTAAGTCGTTACAAATTAATGATAGTTCAATTGTTATTTATATTTCAACATTTGTTTTTGTTTCGAAATCTTTTAAAAATATTCTCTTAAACTTATGTTTTCAAAATAAAAAATCATTCCAAATTTTCCCAGGAATCTTAAGAATTTTTTTAAATATCTTGAGACGTTTCAAAATCCTTAAAAAGCTTCAATATCATATTTCAGAATCTTCAAAAATTTAAATTTTTTTCTAATTTGTTGGAATCTTTTCAAATTTTAAATTGTTTTAAATTTTTTTGAATATTTTTTTTTTAAGTCGTAAAAAATTTTAAAATTGCCTTAAAAGCTGCCATAATCTTTTTTGATAATTTTGGAAATCTTTTTTAATCTTTTTACATATTCTCTTAAAATTAATTTGTCAAACTAAAAAATCATTCTCAATTTTTGTATGGATTTTAATAAAAAGTTTTTATTATTTTGAAACCGCTCGAAATTCAAAAAGGCTTCTAAATTTTTTGATCCAAATCTTCAAAAATCTGCATTTTGTTCTAAATTTTGTGACATCTTTTCAAGTTTAGAATTATTTTGTAATATTTCTAAAACTTATAAATATTTCTGAAACTTACTGGAATTTTTCCTAAATTAATAACTGTGCAATTGTTATTTACTCATCAAAATTTTTTTTATATGAAATCTTTTTAAATATTCTATTGAAATTAATTTTTCAAAATAAAAAATTATTTTTAATTTTCCCGGAAATCTTAGGATTTTTTTATTATGTTAAAACCTTTTAAAATCCTTGAAAATTTTGAAAATTTTATTTCGAAATCTTAAAAAATCTACATTTTGTATCAACTTTTTTGAAATCTTTTCAAGTTTTATATTTATTTCGAATCTTTTAAAAACTTCTAAATATTTCCTAAACTTACTCGAATTTTTCCTAAATTTATAATTATTTAATTGTTATTTTCACATTAAAATTGAACAATTCCACTAACCAATAAAAAAATTTTCTATTTCAAATAATTCAATTTAAAATTGTTTAGTTTTAAATATTTGATTTATAATTACTCATTGTAAATAAAGTCAAATATTACTAAATATTACAAAATTACGGGTTAACAATGGAATATTTTAGACTGAAACTATATTTGAGTAGGATGGGAAATTATTTTAAAATTGAAAATAGTTTATAAAGCTGGAATCGGACGTTTGACATTTGTTTAAATACTAAAGCTTTTGAATCAAAGCAGTTCAATTTTTAACATTAAATTCTGTAAATAGTTCAATTTTTAACAGATTCAGAATAATCTTGTAAAATCAATTATTGTTCATTTTGTAATATTTGAACTACAATTTCAAAAATTCTTTATCGTAAAGACTTTTAATCTTTAATTGTTTAGGTCTTTAAAGTGCATTTTAAAATTCTTTTAATTGAAAAGGTACTCTTAAAAGTGAAGACCTAAAACGGAAAGTTTATAAAGTAAAAGATTTTAGAATTACGCATTTAAAACTGAATGATTTCATAATGTAAAAAGTTATTGATTGAACTTAACGATAAAAAGAAAAGTTAAAGTCAAAAATTTGTAAAATTTCAGGTCAAAAAACAAATTCATTTTCATTTTCCGGTTCTTCCCGGTCCCAACAAATTTTCGGTAATTTCCTGATTTCTCGGTACAGCGGCCACCCTGAGATAAATTGTCAAATTCCTTCGATCTCAATTCAAAAGTTGTTTAATTTTTAACTTAAAAACTTTATAATTGTTCAATAATTTTGAAAGCTTCGGTGTAATAATTCTATTTTTAAATTTGCCCATTTTTTAAATAGCTTATATGGTTTAAATTTTACATCGCTCAATTTTTTGTGTTTAATCACATTTATGGAATTACGAAAAGCAGAAGTTATAATATGAAAGTGAACAATTTGGAATATTAAAACTTGAAATCTTATAATCTCGAAATTGTTCAAAAATTGGAAGGACTTCAGTATTTTATTTTTCAAACTAAACACTTCATTTAAAAATCTTTATTCCTAGAGACTTTCAATTCAAAATCGTTTTATTTGGAACCGTTAAAATTTTAAATCCTGCATTTGCGCAATCAGAAATTCAAAACTACGTACCCCTGAGACATTATTATTAAAAATTTCGATATTATAATCTACCTGTGAATAAAAGCGCTGAAAATAACTCCAGCTTGCGTTCTTATCCTGTCGATTCTCTCAACAGCTTGTTGGGCAATTCCACCGACAACATTTGCCATTAAAGTTTCGGTCAACATTCCTGAAAGATTCGCTCGAGAAACCAAGATTGTCAGTACCTGGAATCAAAATGAAAAAATAAAAATGAATTATAATCAATTGCTTTAATCTATTTTCTACTTTTATAAAATATTTAGTATTTATTACATGAACTCCAGTCATGGCAGCTTCCCTGACCCAAGCACCAATATCTCCTCGACTATCTGTTGTATATTCCTTTAGAGCGAGCAAATAACAATCGTATAACTGATTAACAAATCTCTTCCACGTATCTGCAGCAAAATACAAAATCAAAATGAGTTAAGATTCCCTTTAACGAAATATTTAAACTGATTAATATCTAGTTTAATTAAAAGGGGCCGATCACTTTTTAAATATGTTGCACACGTCTTCGTGAAATCTTTGAAAAATCCTTTAAATCCTTGAGAAATTTTTTAATTCTTTCTGAAATCTTTGAATTCTTTGCGGACTCGGACTCACTTTAGAGATAAGAAACTGGGTAAATAGTGTCA
The DNA here is from genome assembly GCA_932195095.1 of Andricus curvator. Lineage (NCBI taxonomy): Eukaryota > Metazoa > Arthropoda > Insecta > Hymenoptera > Cynipidae > Andricus > Andricus curvator. Next base: position 332,408 of record CAKNYM010052569.1, read on the forward strand.
CAAATTTAAAAGAATAGTGACAAAATAGTATCATAAAGTTTTTCAAGTATTGAAAATGAACTTAAATGTTTATTTAAAATGTTATTCTTCAGTCTATAAATTATCCAAATTCCTATTTATTTATCGCAGGCTTCACAGTCTTTCCCCTTTTTCTTATTTTTCCACTTAAATACAAACTGAATTAATGGAATCCAATAAGAAAATCCAACTAATTGTTAAAAATTCAACAGTTTAAAAAAAATCATACTTCTTGTTTGAAAATTAAACTGATTTGTTCAAAATTTGTACTTTTGGCTTGAAAATTCAACAATTTGATTGAAATTTCGTTTCTTTCTTGACTAATAAATTTTTCTTTGAATTAAAATTCGACTATTTTGATGAACATTCATCTTTTCGGTTTGAAAATGTATTTCTTTCTGTAGAAATGTAATCTTTTTGGTTAAAAATGCTACTGCTTGGTTGAAAACTAATCTGTTTCGGTTCAAAATTAACTTTTTTGTTAAAAATTCAACCGCTTTTAGAAAATTAATATTTGCGGCTCGAAAATCAAACAATTTGGAAGAAAATTTAACTATCTGGTTAAAAATGTATGTATTTTGTTGAAAATGCAACTCTTTGGTTGAAAATTAATTTGATTTAGGTGAGGATTCAAGTTTTTTTTTTTAAATTCTTCTTTGTTAGTTAAAACCAAGTGTTTTTTATTTTAAATAAAAATCTTTTTTTGTTGAAATATCAACTATTACACTTTTCGTTGAAAATTCATATTTTTAGGTTACAAATTCAACTCCTTGGTTGAAAGTTGAACTACTTTCCCAAAAGTTAATTTTTTTGGTTGAAGATTCATAATTTTAGTTGAAAATTCGTTATTTTTTTGCTTAAAAATTAATTTTTTAACTTTAAAATTTACCTGTTTTGTTGAAAATTCAACTGATACGGTGCAAAGTAACTTTTTCGTTGAAAATTCATATTCTAGGGTTGAAAAATCAATTTTTTAAATTAAAAATTCGTATTTTTGTCTTGGCAATTCCACAATTTGGTATAAAATTCAACTATTTGGTACAAAATTAAACGGTTTTGTAGAAAATTCGTTTTTTTTTTAATTGAAAATTAATTCTCCTTAAACAAAATTTAACTACTCCATTTTCAGTTAAAAATTGAACTTTTTTAGTTGAAAAATTCTACTATTCAGTTAAAAATTGTTAGAACGTGAAAAAATATAAACTTAAAATTAATCAAATAAAATTTGGACTACCATCAAATCCATTGTTCAAACTATTTAGTTGAAAATTTATGCAATTTGTTAAAAATTCGTCTTTTCTGGTAGAAAATTAATCTTCTTGGTTGAAAATTCAACTATTTGGTAGAAAAAATATGTATTTTGTTGACAATTCGTCTTTTTTGGCAGAAAATCCATTTTTTTTAAATGCAACTGTATGAATAAAAATTAATCTGTTTTAGTTGAGAATTCAAGTATTTTGTAGAAAACTGATCTTTTTTGGTTATATTTAACTATTTTTAATTTTAAATAAAAAT
>CAKNYM010052569.1:333950-379356 GCA_932195095.1 Andricus curvator
TTTAAATATCAACTATTACTTTTGATGAAAATTAGTATTTGCAGGGTGAAAATTTAACTGTTTTGTAAAGAATTAATCTATTTGGCTTACAAATTTTGTAAAAAATTCAACTGCTTTGTAGAAAATTCGTTTACTTTCAATTGAAAATTTGTTTAAAAATGAAAATCTAACTATTACACATTTTTGGTTAAAAATTGATCTTTTTTAGTTTGAAAATTCAACTGGTTGGTTAAAAATTTATGTAATTTGTTGAGAATTTATCTTTTGTGGTCGTAAATTAATTTTCTTAGTCAAAAGTTCATATTTTTTTGAAAATTGAACTATTATATTAAAAATGTTGAAAATTCAGCTGTTTTAGTTGAGAATTTAAGTATTTTGTTGAAGATTCATCTTTTTTGGTTATATTTAACTATTTTTAATTTTAAATAAAAATATTTATTGGTTTAAATATCAACTATTACATTTTTTGATGAAAATTAGTATTTGCAGGGTGAAAATTTAACTGTTTTGTAGAGAATTCATCTATTAGGCTTAAAAATTTAACAATTTGGTAAAGAATTCAACTGCTTTGTAGAAAATTTGTTTACTTTTAATTGAAAATTATTTTTTAAATGGAAATTTAACTATTACATTTTTGGTTAAAAATTGATCTTTTCTAGTTCAAAATTTCAACTGGTTGGTTAAAAATTTATGTAATTTGTTTTGAATCTATCTTTTGTGGTAAAAAATTAATTTTCTTAGTCCAAAGTTCATATTTTTGTTGAAAAGTTAACTATTATGTTGAAAATGTTACAAATTCAGCTGTTTTGTTCAGAGATCATCTTTTCTGGCTTCAAAATTTAACATTTTGGACTTTCGTCTTTTCATTTTGGTCGTTAGTATCATTTTTTTCTAAATAGTAGCAAAATAGTATCATTGCTGAAAAAAAGTGTCAAATAGTGCCAATAGTGTGGTGAGTCCGAGGTCTGCTCTTTCTGAAATCATTAAATTCTTTTGAAATCTCTGAAATCTTTGTGAAATCTTTTGAGATCTCTGAAATCTGGTGTACACTCAAAAGTGGAGTGGTGAGCCCCTCAATTTAATATTCTTCTAACCTGAATGTTCAACACCTAACGTTTGGCAAATCAACGTCAGGGAATTAAGAGCCTCCTTCCTACTTTCTGCCCACTTTGAAGTTTCATCCGTTATTTTTGCGCAAGCGATCAACGCTTCTATGATATTTTCCGCTCTTTCTCTTATCGCGAAAAGCGGAAAGTGTCCTGTATTATAAAACAAAAAAAAAGAATTAAGAAGTACAGATCACATCGAAATTTAAAAGGTATTGAATTTAGATTTATAAAGAACAGCTATTTAAAAACCAAAATTAAAAATCTAACCGACAGCTTGTGCGAATCCAATCCGCAAGATTTGATTACTCGACCGGAGATTTCCAAGATATCGATTAATTATGACACTTCGGGCACCTTCGTCAGTATGAGCATTTGTGTAATACTCTTTAAAAAAATAAGTGTGAGACTCAGCGGCTCTCAATCTAATGGCAAGTACCTCGTGACTCAAACTTTCTTCCAGTAAATCTTGCCAGTCGTCTAAAAATGAAGAAATTATTGTGTGAGATAAGAATGAGAAGTTTTTATTCAGGTAGAACAAATGAGATTTGCTAATTCTTACCAACTACTTCTGTTGAATGAACTGGGAAATGAATAAGTGCACATTTTTTGATGAGAGTTGCACAAGCTTGTTTCATCAACTCACCACCTAATCCCTTGAACTGTCCGCGAGTTCGGAAAGTTCGGACTATTTTCTTAATTTTCTCAACTCCTGCTTCTCCTGGAATATTATAATTTGAATGGATCAGTTTAAATTCTGAGGAAGTTGTATTAATTAAATTTTAGTTTTATTTTATATTCTCTAGGGGCCATCCATAACCTACGTTACCAATTTGGGGTTATTTTTTATCACAAAACAGGAGAAATAGGGCGATTTTTTTACAAAAATTGGGGAATAATAAGCTAATAAATTCTTTACAAAAAGGTCGTGGCCAAGTGTTCCGATATTTCAGTACAAAAAGGCGCGTTTTTTCGGCACGTGTAGACACTTCCTTTTAAAAAAATGTATGTGAAAACCAAATTGAATTCAATATGAAACACGACAACAATAAAATTAATTTTCAGCCAAACAGTTGAATTAACAACCTAATAGTTGAACTTTCAAGCAAAAAAACAATGTTCAACAAAATAGTTGAACTTTTAAGCAAATAGTTAAATTTTCAAGTCAAAAAGACGAATTTTTTCGATGACAGTTGAATTTTTAACAAAAAAGTACATTTTCAATCAAGACACATGACTTTTCTGCTACAAGAGATGAATTTTCAATCGTAAAGGGGGAATTTTTAATAAAACAGTTGAATTTTCGACCAAAAAAGATGACTTTATCAAAATAGTTGAATTTTCGAACTACAAAGATGAATTTTCAACCAAATGGTCGAATTTTCAACAAAGTGGTCGAATTTTCACTCAAAAAAGATTAAAATTTAAACAAAAGCAGTTGAATTTTAGAGCAAAAGAGACGAATTTTTTAGAAGGCAGTTGAATTACCAGCTCAAAAAGTTGAATTTTCAATCAAAAAGTTCATTTTCAACCAAGAAAGATGATCTTTCAAGCATAAAAGACGAATTTTCAATCCAAAAGGACGAGTTTTTAACAAAAAAGTTGAATTTTCGACCAAAAAAGATGACTTTATCAAAATAGTTTAATTTTCAACCTACAAAGATGCATTTTCAACCAAATGGTCGAATTTAAAAATAAAAAATATTAAAATTCAAACAAAAACAGATAAATTTTTAAGCTAAAAAGACAACTTTTTTAGAAGACGTTGAATTTTCAAATAAAGATGTTGAATTTTTAACAAAAAAGTTAATTTTCAACCAAAAAAGATGACCTTCCTACAATAAAAGATGAATTTCTTACCAAAAGGCGAATTTTGAACCACTTGAATTAAACAAGAAAAAAAACTAATTTTGAACCAAATAGTTAAATTTTCAACTAAAAAAGTTATTTTTTGAAACAAATAGGGAATTGTCAAATTTTAAATTTACCAAATTGATTTTTAACAAAAAAAAACGACTTTTAAACCAGCTGAATTAAACAAAAAAAGACGAATTTTTAACCAAATGGTTGAATTCTCAATCAAAAAGATGAATTTTCAACACACAAGATTAACTTTGTAACCAAAGAGACGAAATTTGAACGTAATACATCAATTTTCTACCAAATAGTAAATTTTTCAACTTATAAAGAATCAATTTCCAATCAAAAATGCAATAGTTAAATTTTCAGATAAAAAATTGATTTTTAACCAAAATAAAAACATGAACTTTCGAAAAAAGTTGAATTTTTAACCAAAGGGTTGTAAATCTTTTTAAAAATTCATTTTTTACAAAGTAGTTCAACTTTCAACCAAATAGGTTTATTTTCAACCAAAAAGGTGAATTTGTCACCAAGAAGATTAATTTTATACCAAAAAAGACGAATTTTCACCCCAATGGTTACATTTTGAAGCCAAAAAGATGAATTATCTATAAAAGAATTGAATTTTCTAACCAAAAATATGTTTTTGTCAACAAAAAGTTAATTTTCTACCAAATAGTTAGATTTTCATAAAAACAATTTAATTTTTAAACAAAAAGATGCACTTTCAACTAAAAAAATTAATTTTCAACAAAAAAGTTCATTTTTAACCAAATAGTTTAATTTTCAACCTGATATTATTAATTTTCAACTAAAAGGATGAATCTTCAACCAAAAAAAAATAATTAAAAAAAAAGTAGTTGAACTTTAAACCAAGTAGCTGATTTTTCAAACAAAAATAGACGAATTTTCAACCAAATACATCAATTTTCAACCAAACAATTTAATTTTCAACTAAAAAAGATAAATTTTCAATTAAAAAAATATTTTTTTGGACAAAAAATTATATTTATTATATATTATATTAGTTGCTTCCTCCTGATGATTTTATTTTTAGTTATAAATTTTGTTATTTGTTTGAAAATTCAACAATTTTGTTAAAATCATCCTTTTTGGTTTAAAATTCAACTGTTTTTTGAAAATTCGTCTTTTTGGGTTGAAAATTCAACTATTTTTGTCGAAAATTTATTTTCTGATCGAATTTCATATTTTGGTGTTCAAAAGTCAACTAAAATCTTCTCTGGATGAAAATTCAACTATTTTTTTTAAATTGTCTTTTTAGTTAAAAAAATTATTTATTTCAGTAGAAATTATATCTTTTTTGGATAAAAATGGAACTGTTTGGTTGAAAATTCAATTGTTTTGTTACAAAATCAATTATTTCGTAGAAAATTTACTCCTTGTTTAAAATTCATATTTTGGTGTTGAAAAGTCAACTGAAATCTTTTTTGGATGAAAATTCAAATATTTTATTGAAAACTTGTCTTTTTGATTTAAAAATTCATCTGTTTTAGTATAAATTTCATCTTTCTTGAATAAAAATGCAACTATTTCGTTGAAAATTCAGCAATTTTGTCAAAAAGTCGTCCTTTTTGGTTGAAAATTCAATTGTTTTGTTGAAAATTCAACTATTTCGTAGAAAATATTCTGCTTGTGTAAAACTCATATTTTGATGTTGAAAAGTCAAACTAAAATATTCTTTGGATGCAAATTTAAATACATATTTTTTTAATTTGTCTTTTTGATTTAAAAATTCATCTGTTTTAGTAGAAATTTCATCTTTCTTCGATGGAAATGCAACTGTTTGATTAAAAATCAATTTCCTCTGCTTGCGGATTCAACTAATCTGTTTAAAAATTTTTGTTGAACCACTTTGTTAAGAAATCACTATTTTGTTGAAAATTAATTTTTTTACTGAAAATTCATAGTTTCTGGTTGAAAATTCAATTTTTTTTACAGAAAATTTGTCTTTTGGCCTGAAGGTTCAATAATTTGGGTGAACTTTTTTCTTTCATGATTGAAAATCATTATTTGTTGAAATTTCATATTTTTTGTCGAAATATCAACTATTATATTTTTTTGTTGATAATTCATCTTTTTAGGTTGAAAATTTAATTATTTTGTTGAATATTCAAACATTTCGTTAAAAATTAATCTTTTATGGTAGAAAAGTCATTTTTTTAAATAAATAAATTTGAAGATTTTAAAATTGTATCTAAAATATTGTTTCATTACGTTTATAAAACATCCTATGTTAAAAATATTACAAAATTAAAATGCTGACCTTTGAATGGTAAAATCAAGGAAAAAACAGGGAATTTTGAAAATGAAGTTTTCACCCTGCAAAGTATGTATTATCTTAAACACAAAAAATTCCATTAGTTTCAAGTCCCATATCTTACTGTTTCTGGAAACCATAAATTACGTACAGTAAGGGGGGAGGGGGTATTTTGTTACGTTTCATTACAGGGGGGGGGGGGGTCTTGGAGAGGGCCTATAGTCCTTTACGTAATTTTAGTACGGCCCCTAATCGAATTGATAACATAGTTTGTGGACGGTCCCTTACCAATCGTGATAGTGATTTCGTCTTGAAATTCGTGATAGAGGGCTTCTAGAATTTCTCCAATTGCTATTATTGATCCGTGTCGAACGTTTAGGTCGATGGAGTTGACCATGTCCATCAAATTTGGTAAGACTGTCTCGACTATGTAATGAGGATCTCTTGAAGTTAAATTATGAAGAGCCTAGGGAAAGAATTTACTAAATTATTCATTCTATTCGAAAGGAAATTTTTTACCATTCTCGAATCTCAAAGTCTCTCAGAAAGACTTCCAGTTCGGAAGAAATTCAAATTTTAATTCGACTTAATTTGAACATAAGAAGCCAATTCTTTACCTTGGATGCAAGTTCTCTGATCGCTGTATCCCAATGATTAACTTTCTTCCCAATCAGATGGTCGATCAAAGGCTTTGTATATTCCTCATATTGTGCTATATGAACACTAGAAAATAATTTTTATTTAATCGCAAAAAAAAATATTTTGCTTACACCACAAATTGTAACAAAATTAGGAATTGAGTTATGACCAGTGCTACTTTACCCATTAGCCAACGATAGGCAAAAATTAAATAAAAAAATTGTAATAACAAAAATTTTTTAATTACAAAATTTAACTTCGGGGCGCCCCGAAGTGGAACGAAATCAAAAAACGAGACTCAAAATGAATTGCAGAAGTCTCTTCTTTAGATTTATCTTTTTAAAAAATTCTTCATTGAATTTTAAAGCGACTAGTATCATTCGCGCGCGTGTAGTTTTTCGATTTGAATACAAAATAACAATTTCGAACAACTATTTATTTTTCTAGTTTATTTGTTTATTTGCTTTTGAAATTACATAAATACAATTTTTCTATGATCCTTGAGAAAATTTAAAAATATTTTTGAAGATTTTAGATATGTCAACTTAAATTTCAACAAAAAAGTTCATTTTCAACCAAATACTTAAATTTTCAACCAAAAAAGATGGATTCTTAATGAAAAAAGTAATGCATAATTGATATTTTAACAACAAAAAAAGATTTTAATTTTAAACCCAAAACAGTTGAACTTATTCAAAAATGACGAATTTTCAACAAAATATTTGAATCTTCAACCAAAAAAATTTTATTTTCAACCACTTGTATTTTTAAGCAAAAAAGATGAATTTCTGACAAAAAGAAACTTTCTACTAAATAGTTTAATTTTTTAACCTGAAAATACGAATTTTCAACAAAAAAGTTCATTTTAAACCTCATAGTTTAAATTTTCAACCATATAGATGAATTTTCTACTTAAAAATAGGATTTTTAAACGAAACAGTTACATTTTCAACCAAAGAAATTAACTTTAAACTAAAATAACAAATCTTCAAACCAAAAAATGAATTTTCAACAAAATGGTTCAACTTTTCACTAAATAGTGAAAAGTTCCAACCAAAAAAGATAAATTCTCCACAAAAAATGTTTAGTTGATATTTAAATCAAAAAAGATTTTATTTTAAATAAAAAAAAAAAGTTGAATTCATCAAAAAATGATGAATTTTCAACAAAATAGTTCAATCCTTAAACAAAACAGATCAATTTTCAACCAAACAGTTGCATTTTTAACCAAAAAAGATTCAATTTCTTGATACCTTTCAAAATTCTTAAAAAGCTTCGAAAATTCTTTTAGCAATCTTCAAAATTCTACATGTTGTTTTAAATGTTTTAAAAACTTTTCAAGTTTTTGTTTATCTTTTAAAAATTTATAAACCTTATAAATATTTCTAAATTTTTTTCGAACTTTTACTAAAATTATTTTAAAATTCTGCAAAATAAAAAAAATTGTTTTAAAATCTTCAACATTCTTTTTTGATAATTATGGGAATCTATTGAAATGTTTAAAAATCTTTTCAAATATTCTCTTAAAATTAGTTGTTCAAAATAAAAAGTCGTCTTAAATATTTCCAAGAATCTTAAGAAATTTTGTTTGATACCTTGATACCTTTCAAAATCCTTAAAAAGTTTCAAAATTTTATTTCGAAATCTTCAAAAATCTACATGTTGTTTTAAATTTATTGAAATTTTTTCAAATTTTAAATTATGTTTGGAATTTTTTTTTAAACTTCAAAATATCTTTTAAAATGATTCGAATTTTTCCTAGAGTGTTTGAAAAATCTTTTACAATTAAAAAAATTGCCTCTAAATCTTCTAGATTTTATTGATATTTTTAGAAGTCATTTGAAATGTCATTTTTCAAAATAAAAAATAATTTAAAATTTTGCCAGGAATCGTAAGAAAAACTTTGATTCTCTTGAAATCTTTTTAAATTCTTCAAAAGCTTCTTTTTTTACGCCTTCAAAAATCTACATTTTGTTACAAATTTTAGAAATCTTCTGAAGTTTAAATTTTTTTTCGAATCTTTTCAAAACTTCTCAAATTTCTAAATATCTTTTAAAATAACTCAAAGTTTTCCTCAAATTTGTTTGAATCCTGCAAAATCAAAAAAAGTTTCTTCAAATCTTGCAGATTCTTTTTCGACATATTTTTATATCTTCAAAACTTAAAATTAATCTTTTAAAATAAAACCTAAATCATTTAAAATTTTTCCAGAATCCTTATTGTGGGTACCGGTACTTTTTTGTTGGCGGGAACAAAAATTTTTTTTTCACTGGTACCGACAGTGAGTTAAGATATTTCAAGTTTTTGTCCCTGATTTCATTTTTCTTATCTCTTTGAAAGTATGAAAAAGTTTTAAAATTTTAGCGTGGTAGTAAAATGTTAAGAAAAGAATTAATTCTTAATATTAAAAAATAATTTACAATGATTCAAAAATTACCTAATTTTGAGAAAGGCGTTGCTTCTGACCCCAACTTCAAAATAATCAGCGACTGTAAAAATGTCAATACCATGAGGAAAGTTTCCCTGTCTGCCAACATTTTCCTGGAAAGCAGCAGAGGCCGCTCGACGGCAATTTATCTGGAAATAATTCATTGTATTACTATCAAGACTTCCAAGAAGGATTCAATTAATAAATGTTTTTTTACAAACGCCATAATTTAAAATTGTATAATTTAAATTATTTACGATTTCAATAAATGTTGAATAAAACGGAAAGAGTGAAAATAACCAAAATAGTGATCTTACTTTGAAAAAGTGAGTCACTAGAAGACTAAATAAATATTTAAATCTCAGGACTCGGATCGACTAAAAAGGCTTTAAAAGAGTCGTATAAAATCACAAAGAAAGTCTTATGGAATTTCGAAAAAAGTACACAAAAAGTCGTATCAAATTTTTAAAGAAAATGAAAAAAACAGTATCAGACTGAATGACTGAAATAATAGCTTTATTTGTTTAGGAATATGGAGTACATAATTTTAATTGATTTTCAAATATTCTCTGCACGATCAAAATACAATTTAAAGTTAAAATTGATATTACTTGATATTACTCAACAATATTAAGGCTTTAAATTAGAGACTGTATAATTGGAATAATTGGAATAATTCAGACTTCACAGCCCAAAATGATTTCAAAACATGAAAATAGGGTGATTTGTCACGAAAATAGGGAAATAATAGGGGAATAAATTATTTTAAATAAAATTAATATAGTTATTATATAGAATTGAATATGAAACGCTTTAAATTTATTTACAGTCAAAATATATTGCATTTTTAACAAAGTAGTTGAATTTTCAACCCAAAATCGAATTTCTAACAAAAGAGTTGATTTTTCAAGTTCAAAAGTCGAATAGATTAGAAAACAGTTGACCTTTAAACACAAAAGATTATTTATCAAATAGTTTAATTAAAAGAAAAAAAATTCAACAAAACAGTTACATTTACAACCAAAGAGTTGAGAACTTTCAAGCAAATAGACGAATTTTCTATAAAATAATTGATTTTTTTACAAAAAAGTTACATTTTTAACTTACAAAGATAATACTTCAACCAAATGGTTGAATTTTCAACAAAAAAGATAATTTTTAAATAAATAGTTGCATTTACAACCAAATAGTTTAAATTTCAATCAAAAGAAATGAATTTTCAACAAAATAGTTGAATTTTTAACCAAGTAGTTGAATTTTCAACCAAAAAGGCGAATTTTTTACGAGACGATTAAAGTTTTAACAAAAAAGTTTATTTTTAACTAAGCAAGATGAATTTTTAACCAAAAATGTTGACTTTTCAACCAAAAAGAATGACTTTTTAAAAAAATATTCGAATATTTAATTAAATAATTCAATTTTCAACCAAATGAACGAAATATTAAATAAAAAAGATTAAACTTCAACGAAAAAGAGTTGAATTTTTAAGCCAAAAGGACGAATTTTTTACACGACAGTTCAATTATCAGCTAGAAAAGTTGAATTTTTCACAAATAGACCGTTTTCAACTAAGAAGGTTGAATTTTTAACCAAATAGTTGAATTTTTATCAACAAATTAATTTAAAACAAAATAGTTGGACTTTTAATTAAAAGAGACAAATTTTCAACAAAAAAGATGAATTTTTAACCAAATAGTTGAATTTTCATGCAAAAAAGACGATTTTTTTAGAACTGTTTAATTTTAAACAACAAAATTAATCTTCAACCAAGAAAGATGAATTTTCAACCAAGTTTTCAACCAAAAAAAGATTACTTTTCTACCATGAAAAAGGGACTTTCTATTCAAAAGGGCAAATATTTAAAAAAGCCAAATTACGAATTTTTTAAAAGACCGTTGAATTATCAACCTGAAATTTTGAATTTTCAACCAAAAAGATCACTTTCAATAAAGTAGTTGCATTTAAAACTTAATAGTTGAACTTGTAATAAAAAGAGATCCATGTTTAACAAAATAGTTGAATTTTCAATCAAAAAGACAAATTTTTTGGAAAAACAGTTGAAGTTTTAACAAAGAAGTTAATTTTCAACCAAGAAAGATGAATTTTCAACCAAAAAAATTACTTTTCTACTATAAAAGAGGAATTTTGTATGCAAAAAGTTTAACAAAACAGTTACATTTTTGACCAAAAAAGATGAATATTTAAGTTTTCAACAAAATAATTAAATTTTTAACCAAATAGTTGAATTTTTAACCAAAAAGAACGAACTTTAAAACAAAAATATTTAGATTTTCTTATTGGGTTCCATTAATTCAGTTTGCATTTAGGCGAAAAAACGAGAACAGGGGGTAAAGAATTTCTTGAAAACACGAAAAAAAGGTAAGTCTTTAAAGAAGGGGGAATAGGGAAATAAGTCTGCAGACTGTAATTGAATTTGAAGTTAATTATTTTAAACGTATTCTACTCAACAATATCCAACTGTCAAGTATTAAGCTTCAATGAGAAATTGTTCATTTGTGAATGTTCTCAATTAAAATGACAGAAGTTTTTCTAGTTTTGAATTTCAACTTTGAATGATTCATTGCTATTAAAATTGAAACTAGGCATAGCGAACTTCTGATAGAAACGAAAAAAAGTAGCAAAAAGTAAAAAAAGTCGCACGATCCGAGCCCTTAATTAAATGATTAAGAGTTAAACGATTTTAAAATTGGATTTTACAATCTGAATGATTTAGAAACAGTTCCAGATTGTAAATGTAGAATTTGAAGAGCTTAAAGCTCTATGATTTCAAGTTGGAATCGTACCTATTGGCCACCCTGTTATTTATAATTAGTGAATCCGTACCTCTCGATCGAAACACGTAACAGTCAATAAAGTAGCGGAAATTTCTTTCACGTGAGGTAGAAATATGTGAGGTTCGAAGGCTCTTGCGAAGGACCAACAAACGTAACATGCAGCATCTCTTATTATAGACCCTACTGAACCGTAAGCTCTGGGTTCGTCGAATACGAGAGCTTGCAGAACCAAAGGAGTAACGTCGCCTAATCGATGTGGTAATAGCAACCCCCTTCTGCCTAGAACATTCAATAATAATATAATTTTTAATAACATTTTTTCTATTTTACAGGGTGTCTAGCGAAATTTTGTTTTTAAATTCCCCGGATAGAAATTAACGTTTTTCCTGTTTTTTTTGGTGATATATGCGTTTTAATTTTGCACCTCATTATTAGTTTAAAAATGTACTACGAGATACTAGAAAAGTTTATAAAATTGATATTCTTTTATCAGGATCGGTATGATTTTACCAATATTTTTTTTTCTTAACTAAAATTTAAAAGAAGGCAGGACGAACGTTTGAAGGCATATGAGATATGAAAATTGCGCTAATTTTTCCTTGAATTCTTACACTTCAACGATGGATTTATAAACGATTTTACAATTTAAAATTATTACGACTCATTTGTTCTAAGTTCAGATCTTGGCAGAATTCAAGGTAAAATTGGGAAAAATCAGCACACTTTTGTTGAGAAATCGATTGTATTCGATATTCACTATTATCAAAATTAGATGATTGTTTCTTGAACTTGTGAACAAAGTTTTTGTTATGAAATATTCGATTTTCAAATTAATGATCACTCAAAAGGAAACATACATTTGTATAAAAAAATTTTGAAAAATGAAATGGAAAAACTTCCATCATATATGCGTCGATTAAAAATAGTATAAAACTTACTCTAATAAATAATAACATGAATGAAAAGTAATATTTGAAGAAAAAAATCTAATTATAAATTTGTCAGAACAAATAAATATTTTAATGTTCACAAAAGCATGAAAACAATTGATTGAAATCATTCATTTTTTCGACCTTTTTGAGTTTTTAATTTTTACCCTGAAACTAATAATTTTAAACCATGGTAGCGGCTAAACCGGGAAATGACAGTGAATTTACTTTTTGACTAGAATTTTACAAATTTTTAAAAGACAAATCTATTTAATACTCAATCATTTGAAATATCGTACATTTCATATAATTATGAAATCATTCATTTTAAAATGCGTAAATTCTAAAATCTTTAAGTCTAAAAATGTTCCATCTTAGGTCTTCCAAATCTGCTCAAAATTAAGCAATTTACAGATTTTAACGTTAAAAATTGAACTATTTACATTCTAAAGCCTTAGTAGTAAATCAACTGTAATGTCCGATTGAAACTTTATAAACTATTTTCAATTTTTAAATAATTTAAAATAAATAGATTCATAATTAAACGCTTGTACTCAATTTAAAATCTCATTCAAATATTGTTTCAGTCCAAAATATTCCATTTTTAACCCACTCAAATTGAAATTTTTTAATTAAAAAGGACACTTTTTCAATATTTGACTGTTTATTTACTGTGTTATTGAAAATGAGCAATTATAAATCACATACTAAAAACTAAATAGTAATTTGAAACTTAATCGTTTTACATATAAAGCCTTGAATCGTTAAAATTTCAAAATGCTAAATTTAAAGTTTGACGGTTAGAATTTTAATTGTTTCATTTTGTTGAATTTTTAATTTGCAAGTGAAATTCAGAATTTTTATTTATGAAAAACAATTGAACAAGTATTTATTTCAAACAACTTAAAATTAAGATAATTTAAAAAGTGTTTAATTTTAAACGATCAATTAAAAAATATTAAATTTTTAATGTTTCTAACTAAAAATTGGTTCAAAATTATATAATTTTCAACATTCACAAATATATGCTTCGATTTAAAGTACAATAAAATATAATTAATCATAAATTAAGTATATATTAAAATAGCTACATCATCAATCAGTTAATTTAAGATTTTATAACGTAATAAGATGTTCTTACAAGATACACATTAAACAAAAAAGATTCAAGATAATCAATTAAAAATATTAATTGGCTCTCTGTCAAAGAAAAGTTTCTTTCATTCAAAAAAATGTTTCTTTGTTCCAACTAAAATTGTCTTCAATTATAATGATTTTCTTCATTTTGAAATTGTTTTTGGTTAAATGAAGAAATTATGTTAAAGAAACAGTTTTTTAATTTAAAACAAATATTTTTCTGAGTAATTCTGAAATTCTGCGTCTTTCTGATGTTTTCCATTTTCTATACTGATTGAAGAATATTCGATTGTTAATGTGTATAATCTAGAAAGATAATGATTTTTTAGAAATAGTTCAATTTTGCAGATGTACAACTTAAAACTCTTCAATTTTAAAGTTGTATAAATAAGAATTCTTAAATTTAGATGATTTCAAAGGTCAAAAGTCAACGAGTTTTCAATCACGAATCTTCCAAATTGAAGAAATTTCAAATGTAAATCATCAGAATTAGAGAATTTTTCATTGTAAAGTTTTGGAATTAAAAATGTCAATTTTTAAGATAGATAGAGATAGAGTTTTGAAGAGTTACAATTGAAAATTCGCCAATTTTGAAATAATAGAATTGAAAATTATTCAATTTTAAAGATTTATATTTTAAATGTATGTAATTTTGAACGTCTTTTTTGGAATAATTCAATTCTGAAACTTGAAACTTTCGAAAAAACTATTGAAAATACTGAAGCAACTGAAAATTCTTCAATTTGTAAGATTAACTGATGTAATTTTGAGCGATTTTTTAACATGTAGTTCAATTTTGAAGATTTACAATGGAAAATTCTTCAATTTTTAAAATTTCAATTGAAGGTTCTTCAATTTTGAAGATGTATAAATCAAAATTCTTAATTTTTGATGATTTTGTAGATCAAAAATCAAGAATTTCGAATTCTAAATCTTCCAAATTGAAAAATTTCAAATCTAAGTCCTCAGATTCATGGAATTATCAATTTTAAAACTTAAAAATTGCACAGTTTTTAATTTTTACATATTTATACTCGGAAGTAAAGGTTCGAGTTTAAAAATGGTCAACTTTTAATTGCTCAATTGAGATGGCTTAGAATTTGAATATTATGTCTGAATGCCTTAAACTTTTAAATGTCCTTCACCTTTTAAGACTTTAAATTAAACATTTCCTTCTTCTTTATTTTAGACGACAAAATACGCAATTCTCTAATTAATCTAATTAATTAATTAATCTTCTCTAATTAATCTTTTAAATGAAATTTTTATTTTTTAATTTAGAACACTTTAAACATGGCAATTGAG
Source organism: Andricus curvator (assembly GCA_932195095.1). NCBI lineage: Eukaryota > Metazoa > Arthropoda > Insecta > Hymenoptera > Cynipidae > Andricus > Andricus curvator. The sequence continues at coordinate 348,428 of CAKNYM010052569.1, forward strand.
ATTGTTTAATTATGAAGTCTATAAATTAGAATTTTAAAAATTTGTCATGGTCCAAATTTAAAATTGTTCAATTACTTTAACTTACATCTCATACCCCTCGATTTTGACTCTCTATTATTCTAATTTTCCATATTTTTAATTGCCAAGTAAATTAAATCTATTTTACCAAGTTCTGCCAAAGCTAAACAACCGCCATGCCAAGCAGAATCTGATTCTCGGCCAGAAAACAGATTTAAAACGAATCCAACAACATCGTCTGCTAAATCGATAGGCAATCGAGCAGTTATTCTGCCAATTCCTTTTGCGGCTGACCATCTACAAATATAAAGAGATAATAAACTTAAATAATTAAAATTTATTTCCCAATTTTATTGTGAGATAGTATACTAATTATTCAGGATATCTGAAGATTTAAATATTTTTCATTACCTGATAATAATCGCCTTATCTCGCATTCCATGAATTAGATATTCAATAATATCTTCTATCGCAGGAGGAACATCTTCATCTTCGATTTCTGAAACCATTTCCGTTTTCTCAGGTTCTGGGACACTCTCCGTGATTGCTGTTTTAGGAACGCTAGAAACCAAACTTATCGGTTTGCTTGCTCTCTGATAACGCCAGGATGCGAGTTTTGTTCGGAGTAAAACGAATCCTAAATACAAAAAATAGAGGCTGAAATTTAATTGAATAGAAACACTCTATAATTAAATATTTTATATTTACTCAATTACAGGGTGTATAATTTTTCATAGTATGGAGCCATTCAAATATTTCATATTTTTCAAATTTATCCCTAAAGTTCATAAATTTATATAACACGCTTACCCCTAGAGGCTCGCCGAAAGGGAAATGGCCTAATGGTATATATACAAAAAAGACGATTTTTAAACAAAATACATGAACTCTCAAACAAATAGTTGAATTTCCAACTAAAAAAGATTAACTTCCAATCAAATAGTTGAATTTTGAAGCAAAAATATCAGTTTACAACCAAAAATGGAAGTTAAATTTTCAGTTGAAAACATTAATTTTCCACCAAAATAAGCGAATTTTAAACTAAAGTGATGAAATTTCAACTAAAATGATGAAGCTTCAATTGGAATCGATGAATTTTAAACCAAAAAGATAAATTTTTAACTAAATTTTTAAACTAAAATTATGAATATTTAATAGGAATACTCGAATTTTCAACCAAAGAGATGAATTTTCAAACAAGAGAATTAATTTCTAGCAAAAAAGACGAGTTTTCTACCAAATACACGAATTTTCAACTATAAAAAGTAAATAATGAACCAAAAAATAATAGTTATATTTGTCAGTTAAAAGAAATGAATTTTCAACCAAAGAGATACATTTTCAACTAGAATGATGGAATATTCAACTGGAATAGTTACATTTACAGTTAAAAAAATAATAATTTTCATCAAAAAAAAGACTAATTTAAAAAAATAGTTACTAATCCAAACAAAGTAATGAATTTTTAACTAAAAAAATGAATCGTCAACTGGAATAGTTGAATTTTAAACCAAAAAGATGTTTTTTAAACCAAATAGATGAATTTTTAATAAAAGAGTTTAACTTTCAACCAAATAGTTTTATTTTGAACCAAAAATATGAATTTTCAAACAAGAAGATTAATTTCTACCAAAAAAGACGAGTGTTCAACAAAATACATTAATTTTTAACTAAAAAAGATAAATAGTTAACCAAAAAATGAATAGTTAAATTTTCAGTTAAGAAAAATTAATGCTCAACCAAACAGATGCATTTTCTACTAAAATAATGAATTTTCAACTGGAAGAGTTGAATTTTAAACCAAAAAGATGAATTTTCAACCAACAAGATTCCACAAAAAAAGACGAATTTTCAACAAAGTACATGCATTTTCAGCTAAAAAGGATCATTTTTCAACCACAAATTGAATAGCTCAATTTTTAGTTGAAAAAATTGAACCTCAACCAACGAGATGAATTTTTAACTAAAATGATGGAATATTTAACTGGAATAATTACAATTTCAGTTTAAAAAATTTTATTTTCAACAAAAAAAAACAATATTTCATCAAAATAGTCAAAGTTTCAACTGGAATAGTTCAATTTTCAGTTAAAAAAATTCATTTTAGCCAAAAAAAACGAACTTTCAACTAAATAACTCATTTCCCAACTAAAGAGATGAATTTTCAATTGAAATGATGAATTTTCGACCAAACAAAATAACAAAAAAATGTTAACAAAAGAGTTTAACTTTCAACAAAGTTATTAAATTTTCATTCCAAAAAGATGAATTCTGAACAAAAAATGCAGAAATTTATATTTCAACCAAAAAAGACTATTATTTTTAATAAAAATTTTGAAGTTGACCAAAAAAGACGACTTGCAAACATAAGTTGAATTTTCAGCTGAGAAAGATTTTTCAGTCAAGAGAGAGAGAAAAAATTGCAAAACATATTGTTGGATTTTCAAGTAAAAAGATGAATTTTCAATCAAGAAGATTAATTTTCTACAAAAAAACGAATTTTCAAGAAAATACATGAATTTTCAACTAAAAACAATCAATTTTCATCCAAAAATAGAACAGTTAAATTTTCAGTTAAAAAAATTAATTACAAACAAAAAAAAAACAACTAATTGCCTTTAAAGAAAATTCCCTGATATTTCCAGATACATATATACAAATTCCCTGATAATTCCAGGTTCCCAGATTTTCCAGGTAGGGTAGACAAACTACAAATTAATTATCTTGTGAAATTAGGGAGAGTTATTGTAAATAAAAATTTACCAGTCCGCTGAATAACTTTCATTGCAAATTTCCTAACGAGCACGTCAGGATTATCGTTCAATTCTATGCTCAGGATTTTATCCAATAACCTTTGAGTGTAGGGTTTCAAATCTTCACGAGCACAATGTTTCAAAATTGAAGCCAGGACAGCCAGAGGTGCGTGTCTTGACGAATCTTCTTCCAGACACTGGAGGAAAAATGATTTATATGTAAAAGGTCATTTAAAAAAATATAAAAATCAGGAAATAAAATTGATACAATTAGAGAAAAATGAAAAACAAGGTAAAGAATACTAATCTATAATTAAAATACCTTTAAACACCACATGATCATTTCTTCTAAGTACAATTTCTTAACATCTGATCGAGTGAGGAAATTAGCTATTAAAAATACAGCTGCGGTCGAGCAAGAGTCTTTGGAGAAGCAGTATAGTTGACAAATTCTTACGATTCTACAAAAGAAATTTACAGATATTTATTTATTAATATTTTGAAAAAATATATAAATTGAGGCTGCCTACTCAAATCCTAGAAAAATGCCTTGACAATCCCAGGTTTTTTCCAGGTATAATTTTTATAGAACGGAGCCATTCAAGTATTTCGCATTTTTTAAACAATCTGCTCGGAGTATGTATACAATTTCAAGAGTTTATTATAAATAGTGTTATTTTTCAGTCCTCGTAAATGTCTAAATGTGTAAAAATAGTACTATTCATATGCAAAATACAATAACTATTTTTTCATTCGCGAAAGTAACTCTATTAAAAGATAAGTAATTTCTTAATAGGACAAGTTTCAGCAAATTTAATTAATATGTTTAATTTAGAATCAATAATATCTTGAATTTATTCCTAAAGTCCACGAATTTGAATAATAATTAAAAAAAAATTTTATCTTCATATACGTAAAATTCAGTGCATATTCAACATATTAATATTTTAAATGAAAATTAATGTGATTATATTAAATTCAATTTAAAAAGGTTCAAATTCGTAATATATCAAGAAAAAATATTGCATTTTCAACAAGATAGATGCATAATCAAACTAATAATTGAATTTTTAATTTAAAATGATAAATTTTCAACCAAACATCGAATAGTTGATCTTTCAGTTAAAAAAAATTAATTTTCAATCAAAAATAAAAACGAATTTTCAACAAAATAATTAAACTTTCAACCAAAGTGACGAATTTTCAATTGAAATGATGAATCTTCAACGGGAATAGTTGAATTTTTTAACCGAAAAGGTGAATTTCTAACTAAAATGATGACTATTCAACTGTAATAGTAGAATTTTGAACTAAGAAGAACAATTTTAAACCAATAAGATTAATTTTCTATAAAAAAAGACGAATTTTCAACAAAACACAATAATTATCAACCAAAAAAGACTTTTTAAGCAAAAATTAAATAGGTAAATTTTTAGTTTAAAATATAAATCTAAACTAAAGCGATGGATTTACAACCAAGAATATTAATTTTCTACCAAAAAAAAAACGAATTTTCAACAAAATGAATAGTTCAATTTACAGCTAAAAAAATTAATTTTTTAACTAAAATGATGGTATATTTAACTGGATTAGTTAAATTTTTAGATGAAGAATTAATTTTTAACTAAAAAAATGAATTTTCAACAAAATATATGAATTTTTTCACTGACAACAAAATTTGAACAAAAAATTGAACAGGTGAACTTACAGCAAAAAAAAATTAATTTTCAATTAAGGAGATGATTTTTGTAACTAAAATGATGGAATATTTCACTGTATTAGTTAAATTTTTATATATAAAAAATTAATTTTCAACTAAAGAAACGAATTTTCAAAAAAATAGTTAAATTTTCAACTGGAATAGTTTAATTTTCAGTTTAAAAATTTAATTTTCAGGAAAAAACGAACTTTTAGCAAAATTGTTAAATTTTTGTACAAAGAGATGATTTTTCAATTTAAATGATGAATATTCAACTAAAAAATTATTTTTAACCAAAGAGTTTAACTTTAACAAGATAGTTGAATTTTCAACCAAAAAGATGCATTTTTAACTAAAATGATGAATCTTCAACCCGAATAGTTGAGTTTTTAACCAAAAAGATGAATTTTTCACGAAGAAAGAGGAATTTGCAACAAAATACACGAATTTTCAACTAAAAAAAATAAATTGTCAACGAAAAATGTAATATTTGATATTTCAACCAAAAAAGACTTTAATTTTTAATCAAGAGAAAAAGACTGCAACTAAACTATTAAATTTTCAAGCCACAAGATGAATTTTCAACCAAGATGATTAATCTTAGACTAAAATGGACACATTTTCAACTAAAATATAAAGCTACTCTTACAAATTAAAAAACATTGTTATACAATTTAAAAAAAAATCTCTGTAATTTCCAGGTTTTTCCAAGTATATAAAAATTTCCCGACAATTCTAAGTTTTCCAGGTGAGTAGACACCCTGAAATTACTTATTCTCAGTAAAATTATTTATTTGCACCTACCTGACAATAATCGTTTTTTCAGGATCAATTTGCTCCTCAGTTTCTAAACGCACAAGAGGAAATGGTATTTTTGAAATTATAGACAACCATATGAGCAAGACATATCGAGTTTCCCATGTTTCTATGTCAGTTGTATCTTGCTTCTCCAGCATTCGTAAAACGGGTAAAAGATCCATGACCTGAAAAGAATAAAGCATACATTTATATATTTTTATGCAAATTTTTAGTGTATACGTTCATAAAATAGTTATTATCATTCTTAAGAAACAGCAATCCTTCAATGTATGGTTTTAGCAATAATTTTAATTTCTGAATATAGTACTTTAGATCTTTAATATTTTCGAATAAAGATATCCCGAAACTTTTTTTTTGTAACCGCAAAACTTAATTTTTAAAATGCCCTGATTTTTCCCTGACTAATTTTTCATTTTCTCTGACCTTTAAAATTAAAAGAACAAAATTCTAATCTTATGCCATTTTTAATATAAAATCTTTTAGAAATTTTTATTTTATCAGTCTCAAGGCTGCCACAGCCTAATTTACTTGAAAAAAGTGAAAAAGTGACCAAAAGTGACTAATTTTTAAGGGTCCGTACTTTAATTACCACCCCCCGGGAACGAATCTTAACAAAATACCCCCCCCCCTTACTATACATAATTTATGGTTTCCAGAAATAATAAGATCTGAGACTTGTAACTAATGGAATTTTTTGTATTTAAGATAATAAATGCCTTGCAACAGGGTGAAAACTTCATTTTTAGAATTCCCTGATTTTTCCTTGATTAATTTTTCATTTTCCCTAGCCATTAATATTCAAATAGCAGCATTTTAATCATTTAGATGACTTTTTAACAAAATACTTGAATTTTCCACAAAATAATTAAATTTTCAACAAAATAATTGAATTCTCAACCTAAAAACATGATTTCTCCACAAAAAAAGTGTAATAGTTGATATTTCAACCAAAAAAAGATGAAATTTCATTAAAAAATTAATTTCAAAACCAAAATGACGAATTTTCAACCAGTAATGATTTTTCTGCCATGAAAGAAAGAAAATGTTCACCTAAATTGTTGAGCCTTCAATTAAAAAAACAAATTTTCAACGAAGTGGTTCAACTTTTATCCACGCAGCTGAATTTTCAATTAAGAACTTGTTAACAAAAAGGTTAAACTTTCAACCAAAGAGATAAATTTTCAACTGAAAATATGAATCCTAAAAAAAAAGATTTCTTAATTAAGTATTTCAACCAAAATTTTAAAACAAAATAGTTGAATCCTCAAGCAAAGAAGATTAAACTTAAACTAAACAATTGCATTTTCAACCACGAAATATGAAATTTCTTCTAAAGCAGATCAATTTTTAAATCAGAAAGACAAATTTTCAAAAAAATAGTTGAATTTTTATTCAAAAAAGATTTCAGCTGGCTTTTCTACACCAACATATGAACTTAATTCAAAAAGTAAATTTTCTACGAAACAGTTTAATTTTCAAAAAAATAATTAATTTTTCAACCAAAAAGGATGACTTTTTAACAACATTGTTGAATTGTCAACCAAAAAGTTGCATTTTTATGTAAGAAATATGCAATTTCTACTAAAATATGTATATGAATTTTTAACTTAAGAAGACAATTTTTCAAAAAAATAGTTGAATTTTCATCCAGAAAAGATTTCAGTTGACTTTTGAACACCAAAATATGAATTTTAATCAGAAAGTGAATTTTCTACGAAATAGCTGAATTTGCAACCACAAAAGATTATTTTTTTACAAAATTGTTGAATTTTCAACCAAACAATTGCATTTTTATTCAAGAAAGATGCAATTTCTGCAATAGATGAATTTTTTAATTAAATTTTTTTTTAAATAGCTGAATTTTCTTCCAAAAAATATTTCAGTTTTACTTTTCAACATCAAAATATGAGTCTTAAGAAAGAAGTAAGTTTTGCAGGAAGACACTTGAATTTTCAACCCAAAAAGACGTATTTTCAACAAACCAGTTGAATTTTCAACCAAAAAGAATGACTTTTTAACAAAATTGTTAAATTTTTAACCAAACAGTTGCAGTTTTATCGAAAAATGATGCAATTTCTACTAAAATAGATTAATTTTCAAATTAAAAAGAACTTTGAAATTTGCAATTTCTGCTAAAACAGATGAATTTTTAAATTAAAGATAAATTTTCAACAAAATAGTTGAATTTTCTTCCAAAAAATATTTCAGTTTGACTTTTCAACATCAAAATATGAGTTTTGAGTAAAAAAAAGTTTTCTACGAAGATAATTACATTCTCAACCCAAAAAGACGAATTTTTAGCACAAAAGTTGAATTTTCAACCAAAAAGAATGATTTTTTTTAACAAAATTGTTAAATTTTTAACCAAACAGTTGCATTTTTATACAAGAAAAATGCAATTTCTGCTAAATCAGATGAATTTTTGAAATTAAAGACAAATTTTCAAAAAAATACTTGAATTTTCATCCAAAAATATTCCAGTTTGACTTTTAAACATCAAAATATGAGTTTTAAGTAAGAAGTAAGTTTTCTACGAAGACACTTGACTTTTCAACCCAAAAAGACGAATTTCCAAGAAAAAAGTGGAATTCTCAACAAAAAAAAAAAATACTTATTAACAAAATTGTTAAATTTTTAACCAAACAGTTGCATTTTTATCCAAGAAAAATGCAATTTCTGCTAAATCAGATGCATTTTTAAATTAAAGACAAATTTTCAAAAAAATAGTTGAATTTTCGTCCAAAAACATTTCAGTTTGACTTTTCAACATCAAAATATGAGTTTTAAGTAAGAAGTAAGTTTTCTTCGAAGACACTTGAATTTTCAACCCAAAAAGACGAATTTTCAAGAAAAAAGTGGAATTCTCAACCAAAAAGAATGACTTTTTAACAAAATTGTTAAATTTTTAAGCAAACAGTTGCATTTTTATCTAAGAAAGATGCAATTTCTACTAAAATAGATTAATTTTCAAATTAAAAAGAACTTTGAAATGTGTTTCGAAAAATTCAAGGGAATTCAACAGAATTTGATGAAATGCCTAAAAATTCAAGGTCCAGGTTACCAAGATTATGTACGGCCGGCCGTACGAATATACTCAGCCCAAATAAAAACTAAAAAAAAATTGAAAAAATCGATTGAACTGAGAAGAGTACAGTGAATTTAGAAGAATTCAAGTGAATTCAAAAACTTTAAGAGAATTCCAAAATATTCAAAAAGATTTAAACAGTATTCAGGATGAATTAATAAGTATTCAGGGTGAATTCAAAATAAAAATTAATTAAATGAAAAAATTAATTAATTAAATAAAAATTAATTAAAATACTTTGCGTCCTTTTAATATCACACACAAAATACCCTAAAATCTTTCAAATTCTTTGGAATACCTTCAAATTATTGATATCTATTAAAAATACCCGAAGATATTTCAAATTCTTTAAAATCTATTGAAATCCCTTGAAACTCTTTGAAATCTTTTGAAATGCCTTAAAATTTCCTCGAAATTAAAAAAAAAATCCTAAAATGTTTAAAATTCTTTGAAATCCCTTCCAATTACTGAAATCTATTAAAAGTTCTTAGGAATATTGTAAAATATCATAAAATCGTTTGAAATCTCTTTAAACATTTTAAAACTTTTGAAAGTTCCTCGCAATTATTAAAAATACCCTAAAGTCATTCAAATCCTTTGGAGTCACTTTATATTATTGTAATCTATTAAAAATACCGTAAGATATTTCAAATTTTTCAAAATATTTTAAAATCCCTTTAAATTCTTTTAAGTTGTTGAAAATTCCCTGAATCTTTTTAAAATATCCTAAAATATTGCAAACCCTTTGAAATCGTTTCAAATCCCTTAAAACTTTTTAAAGCTCTTAAAAATACCCTAAAATCTTTCAAATCCTTTGAAATCCCTTGAAATTTCCTAAAGCTCTTGAAAATTCCTTGAATCTTTTAAAAATAACCCAAAACGTTGCAAATCCTTTACAATCTTTGGAAATACTTTCAAATTTGTTAAGCTGTTGAATAATCCTTGGATCTTTTAAAAATAACCTAAAATATTGCAAATCCATTGAAATCTCCTAAAACTTTTTTAAAATACTCTAAAAAAGTTCAAATCCTTTGAAATCACTTCAAATTATTGAAATCTTTTGAAATCCCTTGAAATTCTTCAAACTACCCAAAAAGCTTTTAAATTCATTCGAGAACGTTCAAATTATTGAAATTAATTAACAATACCCTAAGATATTTCAAATCCTTTGAAATATTTTGAAACCCCTTGAAACTTTTTTTAAATACTCTAAAATCTTTCAAATCCTTTGGAATATTTTGAAATACCCTAAAATATTTGAAAATAATTCAAGAAAAATCACAAATAGGAATTCAACAGTGGTTAAAAAAGTTATCCGAGACAACAAAATTGAGTTACTTAAAATGCTTCTTACAGAAATTCCCTGCCTTTTGCAATTTTTTTTTTCGAAATCCCTGATTTTTCGCTGACCAATAAAATTCCATGACTTTTCCCAGATTTTCCCTGACCTTGCGACCACCCTGGCACTTTGAAAATTTCCCTATAGAATATTCAGTTTATTTCATAAAAGAAATTAATTACTCACTTCGTGCGGAAGATACGTGACAATCTTCTTGTAAGTTTTGACGGACATGAGAATATACAGATATTTAAAAACATTATGTTTAACATTCTCATCAATATTTTCATCCTTAACAATCTCCAGCATAGGCCCCACAATATTCTCCAGATGCGGATCCAGGAGATGAGGTTGATCCTGATACTGAGTCAAAATATATTTAAACTGCTCCCTGTTTTTCTCCACGGCTCGAAAAGGCAAATCAGCCACTCTGAGTTCTTTAATGAGTGCATTAACTTCTTCGATTTCCTTGAAGGCATTAAACCCACAGCCGATACTGTCCGGGTCCGGACCTTCGCTTAGAACCATCGTGATAAATTACTTTCCTCACTTTTACTTTTGCACACAAAGATAACCTCAAAATCACAATCTCATTCCTGAATTATCTCCCAGTGTCTTTTGTATCTTTCAATAACTCAGAAATTTAAGACACAAATCCAAACAACATCAGAATTCGAAAAAAAAGGAACACATGCTTTGATTTGACATCTAACGAGCTAAAAGTGACAAGGTGAAAGTTAATGTCAACTTTAGACCGATCCTTTTTTATTTTCACTATTTTCAGTAAGAAAAACACAAATTTGATCGAATAAAATACACACAGTGGGAATAGACTTCTATTTTGTTAACATTTGCACGATTTGTGCGAATCGTAGAACATTCAACACGCCATCAACATCAACAAAGTCGCAAAACTCTCAAACAAGAGAGGAGCAGACGACAAGTTCCAACATGGAGGCTTCGCTTTCACTTTTTTCTGGAATTATCCATTTTTTTAAAGTAAATTTAATCTGTAGAGTAGGGAAAATAGTTTATGAAGTTAAAGCCAATATTTTGTTTATTTTAACAATACAAATTATGACAATCCTGTCAAATGGAGCCGAAAAAGAGGGGTCTCAAAAAGTGCAAGTTCTGATTTTGGCCAGCGATAGCGCTAGTGTGCCGGATATAAAAAGCTGGCAACAGTGACAACGTCGCAGTCTGTCACAAAAAAGCAAAAAAGTGAAACATTTGTGTTTATCGCTTTTGGAGTTGGAGCAACAAATAGTTGGATTTTTGGGGTAAAATGCAATAAACAAATATTTATTTTATACTCTCTGCATGCACTTCTGAACACTTTATAACAAAACTGAGTAGAAGTTCTCTTAATTTTTCGTTGTTGCTATTTTCTGATGATTGAACTCTATACTAAAAAGCGAATGGGCCACAGTCATATCACTTTTTCCAGGTAATAGAATGTAAAATTTGGTAAAACTCTCTTCAAACACTCTAATTTTACACATATTTTGTGCCAGTGCTCTATATATTTTAAAAATTTCTTGTAATTCAAAATTGCTGATAATATAGGTTAGGAATCAAGATACATAATTTTCTTTTCGCGAAGAAAAGTACTCGTGAGGTTTCTAAACTATAAAATATTTATCTGTAGCAATTTATGTGTTAGTGAATACAATCTGTTTTGGTTTTTGCCTTTTCATTCTAACCTTAATTGTGTTTTGTTTATTTTATATTACACACATTGAAATTTTTTAAATTCGAAACTTTTACGAATCTTTGACAAATTTCTGAATATTGATAAGTTGTCGAATTTTAAAATATATCAATTTTGTTGATTTTGTCGTTATTACAATATAACATTATAGATTAGTCACCTCTTTTAAGACTTCTCTGCTACTTTTATCTCACGGTAAATATTCAAATAAATTGTTCAGTTTTTAAAGATGTTACTTGAAAATTTGAATGAAATATTATTTAAATTTGATTATTAGGGTGGTCCAACATTTTTTCAAATTTCCATGCATATCGCCCCGAAATTTGTTCGAATCCACACAAAAATAAATGCGTTTTTTTAATGATACAGGCCTCACAGACCGGTACCTATATCCCCTATTGTACCCTATATTCAGTTAAGGTCCCTAAAGTACCCTATTTTCAAGATTTGGTCCCTATGGTACCCTGTTTGCAGCCCATAATGGAACTTAAAAAAAAATTATAATAAGATTAAAGCTTCCAAGAGTCAAGCATTTTGAAAAAATAGCAAAAATCAGGAAATTTCTGTAAGAAGTAACTATAAAAAATAATCAGAGCTGCCAAACAGTCACTGTTAGTCACTTTTTTCTTCTCAAATCACTTTTTAGCCACTTTTTTAAACGAAAAGATCACATTAGTCACTTTTCTTCCAATGAATTAACTTGGATTAATCACTATTCAGTTCAGTTCTATACCTATTTCTGAATTTCTTGAATTTTTTTGAAATATTTCAGAGTATTTTTAAAGATTCCGAGAAATTGTTATCAGATTTCAATAATTTGAAGAGATTTTAAAGATTTTAGTGTATTTTTAAAACTTCTAAGGAATTTCAAGAGCTTTTAATTTGAAATATTTTAGGGAATTTTAAAAGATTTCAAGGATATATTAATTGATTTCATTAATTTGAAGGGATTTCAAGGCGTTTGAAATATTTTGGGATAGAGAATTTTCTATAATTTCGGAACATATGGAACGATTTTACAGGACCTATAAGGTTTTAAGATATTTTAAAAGATTTCACAGGATTTTATCAGATTTCCGAGGATTTCAATGATTTTAAATCTCTCAAAGAGTTAATTCACTAGAAGTGAGATATTTTATAGGGTTTCAATTATTTCGATGCATTCCCAAAGATTTTAAAGAACTTTAATGATTTTAGGGTATTTTTAAAAATTCCAAGGAATTTTCAAGAGCTTAAAAAAATTTAAAGGGATTTCAAATGATTGTAAAGGATTAAAAATATCTTAGGGCATTTTTTAATGCATTTCAATATTTCGAAGTGGTGATTTCAAAGGATTTGAAAGATTTTAGAGTGTTTTTAAAAATTCAAAAGTATTTCCAAGAGCTTTCACAATTTCCAAGGGATTTCAAAGGATTTGAAACATTTTAGTTTTTTTTAAAGAATAAAGGAATTTTCAACCGTTAACAAATTTTAAGTGATTTCAAAAGATTTTAAAGGATTTTAAATATCTTAGGGTATTTTTAATAGATTTCCATAATTTGAACTGATTCCAAAGGATTTGAAAGATTTTAGAGTATTTTTTACATTCCAAGAAATTTTCAAGAGCCTTAAAACGTTTAAAAGAATTTGCAAAAATTTCAAAGGATTTGAAATATTTTAGGTTATTTTTAAAAGATTCAAGGAATTTTCAATGTTTTAAAAAAATGTTAAGGGGTTTTAAAGGATTTAAATATCTTAGGGTATTTTTAATATATTTCCATAATTTGAAGTGATTCCAAAGGATTTAAAAGGTTTTAGGGTATTTTGAAAAGATCCAGGGGATTTCAAAATTTTTTTAAGGATTTGAATTATCTTAGGGTATTTTTAATAGATTTCAATAATTTGAAGGGATTCCAAAGGATTTTAAAGGTTATAGGGTATTTTTAAGAGCTTTAAAAAATATTAAGGGGTTTCGACAGATTCCAATGGGTTCTTAAAGAATTTTCTCGAATTCCGGAAGATATTGAACGATTTTATAGGCGCTATAAGGTTTTAACATATTTTTAAAAATTCCTAGAGATTTTATAAGATTTCGGAGGATTTCAAAGATATTTAAGTATTTCAATGCATTTCCAAAGATTTTAAATAAGTCTAAAGAATGTAGGATATTTTAAAAGATTCCAAGGAATTTTCAGTTCCTTTCAATAATTGGAAGGCATTTCAAAGCATTTTATAGATTTTAAAATTCTGGAATTTCGGAAGATATGGAACGATTTTACAGGGCCTATAAGGTTGTAAGATATTTCAAAAGATTTCATAGGATTTTATAAGATTTCCGATGATTTCAATGATTTTAAGGGATTTTAAAGCTCTCAAGGTATTGTAATACATTTCCCAGGATTTCAGGAAATATCGTCATAGACATAGAAGTTTACGGGATTTTATATTTTAGTGGGTCCTTAATTCTTTTGAATTTTTTGCATTCACTTGAATTCTTCTCAATTTACTCAATTCTATTTAATTCAATGGATTTTTATGAATTTTTAAGTTTTTATTTAATTGAACCTGATTAATAAAATGATCAAAGGATTTGAAATATTTTAAGGTATTTTTTCAAAGACTTTGGCATTTTCAAGAGCTTTAAACAGTTTAAAAGGATTGAAAAACATTTTGAAATATTTTAGGTTATTTTAAAAGATTACAAGTAATTTTTAATGGGTTTCAGTAATTTAATGGGATTTCAAAGAATTTTCATTATTTTAGGGTATTGTAAAAGATTCCCAGGCGTTTTTAAGGGCGTTAAAAGATTTCAAGGGATTTCAAAAGATATCAAAGACTTTGAAATATTTGAGGGTATTTTAAAAGATTCCAAGGCATTTTCAAGAGGTTTAAACAATTTCAAGGGATTTCCAGGGGTTTAAATAATTTTAAGGGATTTTAATGTTTTAATGGATTTCGAAGAATTTATTCACAAAAAGTGAGGGATTTCGTAGGGTTTAGGGTTTCAAAGATTTCAAGAGATTTTTAAATATTTTTATTTCATTTTAAATTTGCCCTGCATTTTTATTCATTTATCCCGAATTCTTTTAAATCCTTTTGAATTCTTATAAATTCACTCAATTCTGCTCAATTCAATGAATTTTAAGAAAGTTTTTGTTTAAATCATCTTGAAGTCTTCAAAACTCACCTTAAATTCTTAGGCATTTTATCAAATTCTTTTGAATTCCCTTGAATTTTTCTAAGCTCATTTCAAAGTTACTTAATTCATAACTTTTTTTTCATATTTTCAGATCGTTTTCAATTCATTTGAATTTTTTAATTCACCTTGAAATTTTATGAATTTCAAGGAAAATTTACATTTCATATGATCCATATAGAAAATTTGAAGAATATTTCAAATATCTGTTTTATTTCAGAAAAACATATTCGCAAAAAAGAAAGAGATTGTTTAAAAATTGATTCTCTCTAATGTTTATTTATTATTTGCTCATAACTAAAAAGCTAAAGCAAAGTTAATACTTCAAGAAAAAAACGCAAAATTCTGGCAATTATCTGAGAGAAGATAGTTATAAACAATAATAAATTGCCTAAACAATTATGTTTGTTAACTTGCATTATCACCTCACTAAGTGAAAAGTTGACAAAAAGTGGAAAATTTCAGAAAAAAACCGCAACTATCTAGCATTAATATAGAAGAAGATAGATGTAAACAATAATAACTTGTTTAAACAATTATTTCACAGATAATATATTATTATATTTTTATTATTTTTATTATTTAAAATAATAATCAATTGTTTAAACATGTATGTTTGTTAACTTGCATTTCTTACCTCACTAAGTAAAATTTGACAAAAACTGAAACATTTCAGAAAAAACCGCAAATATCTAGCATTACTGTAGGAGAAGATAGTTATAAAAAATAATAATTTGTTAAAACAATTTTGTTTGATAAATTGCATTAATTTTTACCACACTCTAATTGAAAAGTAAACAAAAAATGGATAAATTCAGAAAAACCGCAACTTTCTAATTATTATTCAAAGAGAGTATTATTAAAAATAATAATAAATTGTTTAAACAATTACATTTGTTAACTTGAATTAATTATTACCTCAATCTAATTCAAAAGTGGACCAAAAGTGGAAAATTTGTAGAAGAAACTGCAACTTTCTAATATTATTATAAGATAATATTATTAATAAATAATAATAAATTGTTTAAGCCATTATTTGTGTTAAATTTAATTGATTATTGTCACGATCTAACTGAAAAGTTGAAAAAAAGTTGAAAATTTCGGGAAAAACGCGACTTTCTAACTCTATTCTAAGAGAAAATTGCTAAAAACAATAATAAATTGTTTAAACAATTTATATAAACATCTTATCGCCAGTAAAAAGTAGTGTTTTATGTATTATAAACCATTTACCTATAAAACAGACTTATGGGGATGATATTTAAAAAATAATCATTCATTTGTATTTTATAGCTAATTGTGAAGAGAAATCTTGAGATTCAACTCAATTCAGCAGATATTGACGATTCTGAATAAAATTGACGCTTGCGGAACCTCTAAATATCATTTTTTTTAACGCATCTATTTTTGTGTGTCTAATTTTTGTCTAATTCTACAAGACAGAAAAATTCGGCATTCAACTAAAAATCTTAGTAACAAGGATGGAACTTCAGAAGAAAGAATAATAAAAATTCATAATCTAATTAGAAACTATTAGATAATTAAATTGAAAATTACTTTCAGATGCTGTAAATTAAAAATCGGGTACGATCGTTTAAAGTAGACCTAGCCCTTTGGGCAAAATCCATTAAAATGTCCCCAGTACCTTTAGAAGGCCACCAAACTCCTGTGGCAAACAATATACCACAGGAGGGAAATCGTGGAGGTTCAATTTCTCTCGGGATGCTGATTGATTTCATTATTCAAAGGACGTATCATGAACTCACAGTTCTTGCCGAATTGTAAGTAACTTATTCTTTATTTATAATGTGTCTTCTTAGAGGTCGTGCATAAATTACGTAAATTATTTGGGGGGGGGGGGGTCAACAATTTTTCTATGCTGTTTTACATAAGGGATACGTAGTTAAAACCATTTCTTACATAAGATATTTTTAAGTCTAGGAATCACTAAAAACAAATGTTAAATTCTTCCTTCTTTTTCCTGTATTCTTCTACCCTGCTCTTCCTTTTTCTTCATTTTCTCAATTCCTTTTTATTTTCCTTATATTCCTCATCTCAGCTTTTTCCATCAGTATTTCCATCGCCTCCTTTACATTTCCCTCTCCCATTTTCACCATCTCATCTTTTCTCTATTTCCTCTGCTGACCAATTACCTTTTCATACTCTTTTCTTCTTTCTTATTTTCTTTGGCTGTTTTTTGTTCATCTCTATTCTCCATCTCTAATGACACTATTAGAGGGAAATCCTCCCCTATATCTAGCTTCGTTAAGTTCTCCCTTGCCTCATCGTCAACAATAACATAGTCTATTACTGTACCTCCCTCCACCGTATAAATGTACTCTCATTCCTCACCTCCGCCTATGTTCCCGTTCAAGATAAACCATCCCAAAATTTCTAATCTATTCAGTAATTTTCTTCCCACTCCATTCACTACTTTGTCTTTGGAATTCCTTACAGTCCCCTATTCTTCTTCTCCCCTTCTTCTCCCCAATCCTTTCCCCCTCTTTCTCCCATTCTTTCATTGAAGTCTTCCCCTATGATCTGTTTCACTCCTTCTTTATTTCCTTCCATTAGCTCTATTAATTTCTCTATTTTCCCCTTCATATCCTTATTTACATATACCCCTACTATTTCCTACCTTTCCTCTTCTTATCTCTTCTTTCATTAATCCTTCTTTTTGTTCCTTCAACCAATTCTCATCTTTTTCCTTCTCTATCAAATCTTTCCTTTTTCCCGTCACCTGGATCCCTTCGGTAGCCTTCCCTTTATTCTATCCCACCCTCTTTCATCTAGCCACGTTCCCATCATTACCACGACTTCCCATTGCCTAACAATTTCCTTAACATTCTCTTGCCACCCTCTTCTCATTTCCTCTCATACAACCATCCAATACATGCTGCCATGTCTCCTCTACCTTCTCTTTTATCACCTTATACCATTTATTATATCTTGACTCCCCTATCCTCCCCATCTATCAGCTGCTTAAAAAAATTGTTTTCTTCTAATTTTTCATAGTCTACATTTTCTCCTGCTTCTATCTCTCGATCTCTAAAAAACTCTCTTCTGTCTGCTTCCCAACACGATTAATCTACTGTCCTCTTTCTTGTTTTTTCCACCTCTTTGTTACAATTTATTGCTAACTCCCCTCCCTTCCTTTATCCTAATATACCTCTCTAGCAACCTCTCTATCTCCTTCCTCTCCTTCCAACCCCATATATCTGCCCAATAGCCTAATTCCTTTATCCTAATATATCTCTCTAGCAACCTCTCTATCTCCTTCCTCTCCTTCCAACCCCATATATCTGCCCAATAGCCTAATACCGGCATTACCAGCTCATCAAACAACCTCATTCGCTTCTTCCAATATTTTTTAAATCTTCTTTTTCCTATTCGCCATAACAGTTTCATTACCCTCGCCGATTTCTTAATCCTTTCTCTAATATGCGTCTGATGTTTTCCATTCTCTTGAATAATAAAACCGAGGTATATAAATTCCTTAATTCTTCTATCTTTACACCTTTCCATCTCGCCCTTTTTATTCTTTCTCTTAGCCTCTTGCAACTCCCACCTGCATCCCTTCGGTAGCCTTCTCTTTACTATTTCCCACCCACTTTCATCTAGCCACGTTTCCATCATCGCCACGACCTCCCATTGCCCCAAAATTTTCATTAACTCTCTATCCTTTCTTTCTAGGCCAGCTACATTCCAGTAGCAAATCCTTAATTGTTTCCTTCTTACAAAATTTATCTTTTTTTCTTTCCCACTACCTCTTAACTTCCTCCCTTCCGTTCCTTTCTCACCTACTCACCCGTTAACCCGCGTTCTTTTTCACTTCTTTCTCCCTTCTTTCTTTGCTCTTCTACAATTTTTCTTACCTTAAACTGCATGTTTCTTTCTTTCTATGTCAGATCATCCTCTATTATTTTCGCTCTTCCATAAAACGCTCTTTTCTTTGTCATCACTTCCCTCTTATATTCCCAATTCTTTAATTTCACCAGCGCCTTTTCTTCTCCTCTCCCCCCTTCTTTTCCCACACTTCTCAATTCCCTGCAAGCCAGTACAAGCAACTTTAATCTCTCAGATTCTTGAACAGCTCCCAAAAATCTGATAAATTTTACATCCAATAATTTTAGATTGCCTAGAAAACTGGACATGGAACGCAAAATTGAAATTTATAATTTT
Source organism: Andricus curvator (assembly GCA_932195095.1). Lineage (NCBI taxonomy): Eukaryota > Metazoa > Arthropoda > Insecta > Hymenoptera > Cynipidae > Andricus > Andricus curvator. Next base: position 367,209 of record CAKNYM010052569.1, read on the forward strand.
GCTGCAAGAACAAGACAATTGTTTGTACGTCTTTTGGCTTTAGTAAAATGGGCCAACAGTGCCTCGAAAGTCGACAAGTCAGCTGTAAGTTATAATACTTATAAAAAGAAGTTTAATAAAATTGGTTAGAAATTGTAAATATGATCTTATTTATTTTTCCAGCGCATTATGGCCTTTTGTGATAAGCAGTCCCTCCTTTTTGTGGACACTGCAGATATGTTGGCAAGAATGGCTCGTGAAACTTTGGTTCATGCAAGGCTTCCAAATTTTCACATTCCTGCTGCTGTTGAAGTTTTGACAACTGGATCTTATAGTCGATTACCTGCTTGCATAAAAGTAATTACTACTTATCCATATGAATTAGATATCTGATGAGATTTTCAGATGCGGAATATTATAAATAAATTTTTATTTGTAGGAAAGAATAGTACCTCCAGATCCTATAACTCCAGCAGAGAAGAAAAGCACTCTTCAAAGACTAAATCAAGTCATTCAACATCGTCTCGTTACTGGAAATCTACTTCCTCAAATGAGAAATTTGAAGGTATTTTATCCATTTATAATTTAACATTGTCTACGCTCTAAATTTTAAAAATGATTTTGACACAGGGCGTTTACTGTGTTCAGTAATCGAGAAACCGGGAATCAAATTTAAAGTTTTGGAAAATATATTTTTTATTAATCGTGATAACAACACAAATAATTTTGAATGTTTATCCTTTTCTTACAAAGTTGTTAAATAAGTAGTTTTATTTCATGATAAAATTGATTTCTGAATGCTTCTAAACATTATTGATAAAAGAGAACATTTGTATTGTAAATGGTTTTCTAATAATGGGAAATAATTCTGTTCTTAACATTTTCCAACGACACTACGATTTGTAAACTTTTCATACTTTCAGAGAGACGAGAAAAATAAAATTATGGACAAAAACCTAGAATAATAACTAAGATATCTGGGAAATTTTTTAATCATTTAGGTTTTATTTTAAAGGATTAATTGTAAGTTTTGAAGATTTTAAAATATTTCGAAAAAGAATCTGGAAGATTTGAACACAATTTTTTTTATTTTAAAGGATTTAAAAAGTTTTGTAGGAAAACTAGATTATTTCAAAATATATTGAGAAGTTTTGAAAAGATTCGAAAATAATTAAAAATCTTGACAAGATTTCAAAATATTTAAAAAAAATGTAGATGTCTCAAAATTTCGCAAAAGAATGTTGAAGATTTTAAAGCAAAATTTTTGTATTTTGCAAGATTACAAAAATTTAGAAAAATTCGTGTGAGTTCAAGAGATATTTAGAAGTTTTAAAGAGAATCGAAAATAATTTAGACTTTCAAAGGTTTTAACCAATCTAAAACAAAATGTAGATTATTGAAGATTTCGATTATTTCGAACTAAAAGTTTAGAGGCTTCTTCAGAATTTTGAAAGGTTTCAAGAGAAAATAAAATTTTCTTAAGATTTCTGGGAAAATTTAAAATGATTTTTTATTTTGAAAAATTAAATTTAAAATAATTTTTAAAAACATTTTAGAACATTTCAAAAGATTTCCAAAATTGTCAAAAAAATCCGGAAGGTTTTAAAACAATTTTTTTTATCGTGCCGATTTAAAAAAAATCTTAGGGTAATTACGAATCATTTAAAAATATTTAGAAGGTTTAGAAGCTTTTTGTAGAATTTTTTTTCAAATTTTAGAAATTATTATTTAAATGATTTTTTTTTTAAATTAATTTTTAAAGAAAATCTCAAAAAGTTTCAAAAAGATTTCAAAGATTTGAGTCAAATTTATAGATACATATTTGAAAATTCTTCTCTTGGTAGAAATTTCAGCTTTTTGGTTAAAAATGCAATTGTTTGGTTGAAAATTAATCTGTTTTAATTGAGAATTCAATTATTTTGTTGGAAATGCGTCTTTTCTAGGTTAATTCAACTGTAATTTGTTAAAAATTCATTTTTTTTTTTGAAAATTTATTTCTTTGATTGTAAATTGAACTATATTGTAAAAGATTCTTTTTTTTTTGAAAATTCGTCCTCTCTGGTTGAATTTAACTGTAATTTGTTAAAAATGCATTTTTTCGGTTGAACATTCATCTCTCTGGTTGAAACTTTTACTATTTTGTCGAAAAATCGTTTTCTTGTCTTGAAAATCAATTTTTAAACTGATAATGTAACTATTTCATTTTTGGTTAAAAGTGGATCTTTTTTTAGTGGAAATTGACGTATTTTGTTAGAAATTCGTCTTTTTTGGTAGAAAATTAATGTCCTTAGTTGCAAATTCATCTTTTTGGTAGAAAATTCAATTACTTTGTTGAAAATTATTTTGTTGTTGTTGAAATTTCCTATTTTTGGATTAAAAACTCAACTGCTTGTTTAAAAATTCAACTATTTTGTTGAAAGTTCATCTTTTTTGGACGAAGTCAACTCTTTTTGATTGAATTTCGTGAAAAATTCGTCTTTTTAGGTAGAAAACTAGTCTTCTTAGTAAAAAATTCATCTATTTGGTTGAATATTCCAATATTTGGTTTAAAATGAACTTTTTGGTTTAAAATTCTTATTTTCGTGTTAAAAAATTAAACTATTTTGTAGAAAATGCACATCTTTTGGTAAAAATTCAATTTCAAACATTTGAAAAGATTTTAAACAATTTTAAACAAAATGTGCATTTTTGAAGATTTTTAAACAAAATTTAGAAGCGTTTTAAGAATTTTGAAAGGTTTTAAGTTTTAAGAGAATAAAAACATTTTCTTAAGATTCATGGGAAAATTTTCCCATGAATGGTTTCCTAAAATTTCGAAAAGGAATATGAAAGATTTTAAAGCAAAAGTGTTCAATTTGACAAGATCACAAAATTTTAGACAAAATTCCAGTAAGGGTTCGTTCATATATTACGTAAGACGTTTTTCCTTTGTTTATATCGTTGTGTCCTTTTCAACTTCACAGCAATTTTATTCTCGTCTTCATTTAAACAAAAGAAAAACGTCTTATGTAATATATGGACGACGATCCCTAAGTTTTAGAGATATTTAGAAGTTTTGAAAAAAGTCAGAATAATTTAAAACTTTTAAGGATTTCAAACCATTTTTATCAAAATGTAGAGTTTTAAAGATTGCAAACAAAAATTTAGGTAAAATTGGTAATTTCTTTAGTATTAGCAATTAATTATTGATTACTTATTGAAGAGCTATTACAAGGAACCATTATTAAAATTACTTTTTTTAGTACTAAGTAAATTTTACATTAAATATGTTATAAACGCATGTAATTATAATTCAACTGTCATAATAAAGGATTACAAATAGTTTTTTTTTGTAATTCCTCCTAAATAATTAATGGATAATTAATCGCTAATACCAAAGACATTACAAATTATGTGTAAGAATTATTTAACAATTATTTAAAAGAGCACCTTGTTTCAAAGCACGTTGGCTTAATTCTAAACATTGTATAAATTATTTAAAATGTTGACCAATATTGGTAATTTTACTTTCAGATTGACGCAGGAAGAGTGACTTTTCTCGTAGAACAGGAATTCTCAGTAGCCCTCACAGTTATGGGCGATGGACCGACAGTTCCCTGGCGTTTATTAGAATTAGAAATCCTAGTATCTGATCGAGAAACCGGGGATGGAAAAGCGTTAGTCCATCCTCTACAAACTCGATATGTGCATCAGGTTCGAACTTCTGATCTTTCTTCTTTTAAATTTACATTTTGCCGTTTTTAATTTAAAAGAATTTTACCCAGACCTTAAATTTTACATCTTGCATCTAAATTTGATATTTTTTATCTGTAATCTTTAATTTAGGTTGTCCAAGTAAGACTCGCTGAAAGTGCAGATCCACTCTCGGAAGTCTATCACATTTTGCACTTCTTCTGCCAATCACTGCAACTCGAAGTTTTGTATTCGCAAACTTTACGGTTAATCCGAGATAGATTAGACGATCACGTTCACGTGGACGAATACATGCCTGGAAAATGCCTTTCTGTTTCCTACTGGAGGTATTTACCTCTCATACTTGTTTGCAGTATTATATAAACGTTATTCAAATGTTTTCATCAATTTTACATTTTTTTTTAAATAATAATTTTGCAGAGAATTGACGAGTAAAGATCCAAAATCAGAGCTAGGATATAAAATGACGATTCAAGTTGATCAACACGATCCTGCAAGGCCACTGGCTGTTATTCATGTTCCTTCGCTAGGCAGCAAGGTTTGTAGATTGATCTTCAAAATGAAAGTATACATTTTTTTAATATATGGTATAAATCAATATTCAATTGTGATTCCATTTTCTGAATAGGAATCGGAAATAGCAGACCGAGCTATCAGATCGGACCAACTTTCGATGGAATGTCTTCTGGTTCACACGATTTATGTTCGCACTCGAAGCCGTCTTTCCGATTTGAAGCAGGAACTTCAAGCAATGTTGAAGGATGTCGAATGTAAGCGAATCTAAAACAAAGTATCTCAAAAATGAAACATAAATTAAAATCTTTTTTTATTTTTTGTAGGTACACTACAAGGATCTCCAGCTATTTTACAGATTCCAATTCTGCAACCTTGCCTTCGAGCAGAGCTGCTTTTGGTTACGGTCGACACTCACACTGGAATGCTTCAATGCCACGTTCCTCAATATGATGCTCCTCTAGTTCCAGAACTTACATCTGCTCTTAATACAGATCATTCTCGTCTTCCGAATTTGATCTCGGAATTAAGGTCAGTCTTTTGTTATAATTTTCAAAACTCAGTTTGTGTGTTTATGTGCGAACCGCGATGTACGATGGCCCTCGTGAAAAGTTTAGCTTAGTACATGTGGTTCAGGTAAAGTGTATGGATCTTCCTATGGGTTTATTAGTCGATTTGTGTTAACTGTGTTGTACGATGGCTCTGTGAAGGTCTCCACCTGGGGTTATTGCTAAAGAGATTGATCAGCGACCCGTGTCGGAGCGAAGTTGTGGAAAAAGTATGTTGTTTGAATCAGCATCATGCAACTTCTAGATTTCTCTAAAATCTATCTCTTCTCCTACACATACTTAACTTACCCTTACGATATAAATCCCTTAATCCCATGTCGAAGGGCAAACAACTTTGGGTCATCCGCTGGACTGCTCAGTTATCCGAAATAATAATCCGGTGCAATACGAGTAGGGGAAACCGCCCTACAGTAGATAGGAAAAAATTCAACAGCATATAACTGCGTCAGTTTTCAAAAATAAAGAAAGTTTGTGAGTGATTCTAAGACCAATCTATTCGGATTATTAAATTTTCCAATTAGGAAAAGAAAACAATCCAAAATATCAAATACATTTCTAAAAAATTCTTCTTAAATTCAATGCATACTTTTTACACAAAATTTGTCAAATGAAAGAAAAGATTTCTTGCTAAAATTGAGGTAAAACTATGTAAACTCAATTTAAAGAAATCTTAAAATTATTCATAAGCAAACCCTGCAGATTGGAAAGAATCATATGTTTAGTGTCTCAATTTAAAAATTTTTTAATTAAGATTGAAAAGAATTTCATTTTCTCATGAATAATTTTTGCTAACTAAGCAGGAAAAATATTCATAATTAAAAAATAAAATTCAAAACAACCTCACTTTTCGGCTCATTAGAGACAAGAATAACATAATGAAAAAAGAAGGAGAAAAAGGGAAAAAGTCTTAAATTTGACTATCAAGGAATGCAATTCACAGATACATTCTTTGAATGTTAAGATAAAACAAATTGTTGAGAAATAGTCTTTTCAAAACATAAGGATACACATGGTCGTGATTTTATTTTGAATTATATTAAATTTCTTTATCATGAAAGAAATCAGAAGCAGATATAATTCATAGAGATGTTATTTATAAAGAGAGAAGGTAACAAGGTTATCAACTTAAAAAAGTACTTCTCAAGATATAACAAAGTATGGGATAGAGTAATTATTTGGTTAAAGTAATTTATTTGACTTGATAATAGAATAATTTTCTTTTCTATTAAACAATCAATTTCTCAATGAATAATTTTGATTATATTAAACTTAATCAATTTTTAATCAATATTTTCTTCACAGGTTATATTAATTTTTTCATACCTTTAGTTATTCCCTATAAATAATCCCTGATGAGGTTTAAATTGACCTCGAAACATGTTGGTCCCCTCGTAGTATAAAAAGGACGGAGAAAGGAAAAAGTGAGAGGTTGGTTTTTGGTTGACTTTTTCCCTTTTTCTCCCTCTTTTTTCATTATGTTATTCTTGTCTCTAATGAGCCGAAAAGTGAGGTTGTTTTGAATTTTATTTTTTAATTATGAATATTTTTCCTGCTTAGTTAGCAAAAATTATTCATGAGAAAATGAAATTCTTTTCAATCTTAATTAAAAAAAAAAATAAATAAAGATTATCGTTGTTTAATATAGCTTACATATTGAATTGAGTATTCTTATAGAAAAAAAGATCACGATATTAATCAATTAGCTGTATTAAACATTTTTATTAGACCTGGCCAAGGCTGCGATTTTTACACCTCTGTTCATCAATAGATAATCGTTTCTGGTATTGCTTCTGGACAAGACACAATACTCAATTCTGGATAATTATAATTTATCATTAGTATACTTACAATTATAATTAATTTATTGAGTAAATAACAGTTGAAACTATGATTATTTCACAACAATCGCAAAAGTTTAAATTATTTACATTTTTTTATCTTTGATATACCGTGAGATTGGTAGGATTGGTACGAGATTTTTAATCTTTATACAATTTAACCTGACTTGCGATGACAAAAAAGTGCAGCATTTTTACATACCTTAATCCTAAAAATGATATCTTTTCCGAAAGGCTCCTTAAAACACAACTAAAATTTATGAGCTTTTTAATAATCAATAATTTACACTATTTTCGTAGTTTATTATTTACAATAATTTGAATTTAAAAACTTCACGAATCAAAATAAACAAACAAACACAACCTTTAACTTAAAACCGAGCTTAAAACAACTGCGAAACAGTCGCAGAGCTGCCAATTTCGACAGCGACATTTTTTGTAATTTTCCGATTATCTACTGTTGGTTATCTACTGTTGGAGAATGTATTATCTAATAAAAAGTCCTCAAATATTTATAAATATTAAAAAAGAACACTTTGTATTAATAAATATTGTTCATTAAACTTCAAGCTTCGATTCTAATGTATGAACATGCCATAAAAATGTTTCATTAAGTTAACAAGTATGAATAAAGAAGAGGTGAAATTTTTTTGTTCAGGTTAAAAATTAATTTTTTGCTCTCACGCAATAATTAATTATAAAATTTCAATGTAACTTTTGTTAGAAAATATAGTATCCAGAGAAATCCACTTGTAATCCGTGGTAATTCAGGGTAATTCCAGTAATTAGAAGTAATCCACATGTAATTTATCGTAATCCACTTGTAATCTAGAGTAATCCGGGTAATTTTAAGTAATTTACATTGGTAATCGAAATAGTTTTTAACTATTTTGTTGAAAATTGGTCGTTGTTTTGGTTGAAAATTAATTTTCCTAACTGAAAAATTAACTATTCCAATTTTGGTTTAAAATGTATCTTTTTTAGTTGAAATTTCAGATATTTTGTTAAAAATTCCTCTTTTTCGATCGCAAATTATTATTCTTCGTTGAAAATTCATGATTTTGGTTGACAATTCAATTATTTGAAAATTATCTTTTTTAGTTGAAATTTCAAATACATGGTTGAAAGTTGAAGTACTTTGTTAGAAATTCAGTTTTCTGGTTGAACATTTTTTATTTTAGTTCAAAATTGTTTCCTTGAAAATTCAACTATTTTCATGAAAATACTTTTTTTTTTGTTAAAAATTAATTTTTTTTAACTGAAAATTTAACTATTTCATTATTGGTGAAAATTTGTCTTTCTCAGTTGAAAATTCATGTAATTGGTTGAATAATCGCCTTTTTTGAGAAAATCAATCCTTATAATTTGAAAATTCGACTAGTTGATTGAAAATGTATGTATCTTGTTAAAAATTCGTCTTTTTTGGTAGAAAATAAATCATTTTGCTTGAAGATTCATCTTTTTTTAAATTAATATTCTTAACTAAAAACTATTCCATTTTTCATTGTAAATTTATCTTTTTAGTTGAAAATTGAACTATTTGGTTAAAAATTAATATATTGAAAAAAAATTGTCTTTTTTTTCGTTGGAATACATCATTTTAGTTGCAAATTCATCTCTTTGGTTTAAAATGTAACAATTTTGTTTAAAATTAGTTTTTTTGTAAAAAAATAATGTTTTTGCTTGACAATGTAACTATTCTATTTTTGGATGACAATTTATCTTTTTTAGTTGAAAATTCAACTGTTAAGTTTAAAGTTCGTATTTTTTGGTAGAAAATTAATCTTCTTGGTAAAAACTTCATATTTTTGAAGTTAAATTCCAGTATTATTAAATTAATCTACTTTGTTTAAAATTAAACAATTTTGTTAAAAAGTATCCTTTTTGGTTGGAAACTCAACAGTTTTGTTGAAAATTCGTCTTTTTATTTGAGGCTTCAACTATTTTGTTGAAAAATCATAATGTTTTTTGGTTGAAAATTAATTTTTAACTGTAAATTTTACTATTTCAGTTGAAGATTCGTCATTTTAGTTGAAACTTTATCTCTTTGGTTGAAAATTTAACTATTTTGTTGAAAATACGATTTTTTTTTAATTTAACTTTTTAACTGAAAATTTAAATTTTCCATTTGTGGTGGAAAAATTGGCTTTTTTAGTTGAAAATTCATATCTTTCGATAAAAATTCGTCGTTTTTGGTAAAAAATTAACTTTCTTGGTTAAAAACTCAACTTCATATTTGGTTTAAAGTTAATCATTTTTCTTGAAAATTGAACATTTTTTTAAAGAAGCAATCCTTTTTGGTTGAAAATTTGCGTGAGTCTAGTTTAGGTTGAGTAATTCATTATTCACCATAATTTCATGTAATCCAGAGTAATCTTATGCAATCTGGAATATTCTTAGGTAATCCAGGGTAATTTTGTATATAGAGGTAATCCAGGGTTATGCGATATAGTCCGAGTAATCCACCTCTGCTGGACCGCATTTTTAGGAGTTGTTTCCCCTTGTCACCGGTAATCTAACGAGGCTAGAACAGAACGAGTTTACACTTACCCCGAAAGGGAATAATTTCTTAATGGTATAATAATAATAATAATATGCATTCCAGGTACTGGATTACTCAGAGGCGATGCGAAAAGACTTTGCAGCACTTGCCTGCTACACCTCATGAACGGCTGCCTCTACTTTTCCATGCAGATCAGCTGATGTCGAAAATTAACAAGCATAGAATGTTTGTCCAACTCCACAGACATCCTACGATCATTCTCGTTAGTTTCTTTCAAAGTGGTTTTGGTTTTATTCAGCATTATTCGCAGACTTCTAAATATGGTTTTTCTCAAATTTTAGATCGTAACATTTAAGGAGAAGGAATCGTCGCCTTGCGAAATTGAATGTTCCTTTTACATGGCAGTCGTTAAACACAGTTCGATCGAAGGCGATCCGCACGATGATAGCATAGAGGCAGAGATTCCTAAAATGTATCTGAAAGTACAAAGCCTAATTGAATTCGACACTTTTGTAACAACACACGGGCCATTTACGAGCGTCGATAGTGGTACGTAAAAAGACAAAAAGCAATTGTTGCAAAGTCCAAAAAAGTTTTGTTTCCTTTTTTTTTTAATTTAAAGATAAAAAGGAAAAGGCTTGTGAATATGCTTTTGGTCTTAGTGAGGTTTTCCTTGCTTCTTCTTTCTTCTAACAATGACTAATTGATGATTTTGTGTGTACATATTGACATTTCTGTGAACTAATTGAATTAACATCTGGCAACATTGTGATTGGTATCCGGTGTGGTGTCCGTCGTGCTATAGGGGATTAACGGGTGGATTTTTTAGGGAATAATGATCAAGATGGGGGGTGCATTACAGAAGTGGTGGAGAAAGGGTGCAACAAGCGAAGAAGTGGCACCACTGGCGGTAGAACTGATGCCGCTGGCAGTCCACAAAATAGAAGACCAAAACATCCCGCTTACTTTATTCCTGAATTAGCACACGTCGTGGCGTTTTGCGACGAACGAATTCCGTTCGTTACGCTTGCGCAGGAGGTAATTTTTTTATTATAATGATACATTTTATTAATCATTTTCAAAGTTAGAAATGAACCAATAATATCTTAATAGCGTGGGTCAAGCGTAATAATCAATTAATATTTGTACTGTCTTTTGTAGCTTACAAAAAGAGAAATAGCGCACCAAGGACTTCAAGTGGAAGCACATGCCACTGCCTTAGTATTAAAACTGGTCCAGTTGCCTGCACCATCTCCGAATATTCCAACCAGTAGTGCTTGGCATGCCCTTCTCAAAAGGTTACTTAGCGTTGCGATACGAGTTCAAGCGAAAGGAATGGCCAAGACTTGGATGGCCGAGTTTGTCTTCTATGGAAGTCCTCTTTCTAGCAGTCATCCTAAAGAGCAAGGTGAAACTCCACCTATTAAATTAAGGGATCAAAAGTATAAATTATAGAATGGATGCGTCTTGTCAGGGGTTAAAATTAGATACCTCTACTTTCTTTGAATTCTCTGAATTCCTTTCATTTCTTCTAAAAATATTGAATTCTTCTGCTTTCTCGGAATGCCTTGCTTTATTTTGAATTTAAGGAATTCTATGAACTCTGGGAATTCGATGAACTCCGAGAGTTCTGCAAACTTCCAAGGACTTAAGGAAATTCCAAAGACTTCAAGGAATGCCAAGGACATCAAAATAATGCTAGGAATTTTGAAAAATTCAAGGAATTGAGAGAATTCAAGGAATTTAGAAAAATTTAAGAAATTTAGAAGAATATAAGGAATTTATATAACTTTAAAATTTTAAATTTATATAATTTATATAACGGCCATACCATGCTGAAAAACCCAGTTCTCGTCAGATCACTGAAGTTAAGCAGCGTTGGACGCGGTTAGTACTTGGATGGGTGACCATTCAAGAATACTGACATGAGTGCTGTTGGCACATCGTGGGTGTGGTGAGCCCACACTTGTAGTTATTTATAACTACAAGAAAAACCTAGAAACACTACCCGAATCGGGTAGTGTCACGCCTACCCTGAAAGGGAAATGGTTTAATGGTATATATATATATATATATAGAGCTTTATTTTGAGTTCTATGAACTATGGGAATTCTGTGAACACTGGGAGTTCTATAAACCACGGGAGTTCTATGAATTTAATGGAAAATAAAAATTCTATGAATGCAGGGAATTCCAAGGACTTCAAGGAATTCTAAGGACATTAAAATAATACAGGGAATTCAGAAGGATTCAAAAAATTTAGATAAAGACATTAGAAGAATATAAGAAATTCAGAGAGTTTAAGTAATTTAAAGAGCTTTACTTTGAATTCTTGGAACTCCATGAATTGCACGAATTTAAGGAATTCTATTAACTCTGTGAGTTCCACGAACTGTGGGAATTCTATGAATTTTATTAATTCAAGAAATTTCAAGGAATTTAAGAATTTTCAAGGAATTCAGGGAGTTCCAAAGATTTTAAGGAATTCCAAGAATATCGAAATAGTGCAAGGAACTCAGAGTAATTCGGTGAATTTATAAGAATTCAAGGAATTCAGAGAAGACAAGGAATTCAGAGAATTCAAGGAATTTAGAAGAATTTAAGGAATTCGGATAATTCAAGTAATTTAGTGAATTCAAGGTATATAGGGAATTTAAGGAATCTAAAGAATTCAAGAAATTATATGAATTTTATGATTTAAAGGAATTCTATGAATTCAGGGAATTCATAGATTTCCACAGACATCAAAATAATGCAAGGAATTCAGGGAATTTAGAGGAATTTAAGAAATTTAGAAAAATTTAAGAAATTCAGAGAACCCATGGAATTCAGAGAATTCAAGGAATTTAGAAGAATTTAAGGAATTGAGAGAATTCAAGGAATTTAGAAGAATTTATGGAATTGAAAGAATTCAAGGAATTATATGAATTTTACGATTTAAAGAAATTCTATGAATTCAGGGAATTCCAAGGAATTCATAGAATTCCACAGACATCAAAATAATGTAAGGAATTCAGAGTAATTCAGGGATTTTAGAGGAATTTAAGAAATTT